>VZUI01062923.1:0-97730 GCA_013401135.1 Cettia cetti | reverse complement strand
GGGAGGGGGCTAAGAGCTGAGTGTGAGGGCTGAAGGAGGAGGCGAAGAGCTGAGAGGGAGGGCTGAGGGTGAAGGCTGAAGGAGAGAGCCGAGGTGAGGGCGGGCCCCGCTGCCCTCCCGCCCTGCCGGCGGCTCCTCGGCCTCCGGCGCCCCGCCGGGCCAGGTTCCAGGGCGGGGCAGGGGCCGGGCGAGGCCGCGGCCGGCTCTGGGAGCGGCTGGCGCACCGGCTGACGGCAACGCCCAGGGCCCGGGCTGTTGCCCGCTCCGGCTGGCCCTCCGCTGGTTTTTAACCAGCTCTTTCATGTGTCCCTGTACGTAAAACAGCTCACCTTGTTAACTGGCAGGAAGTATTTGTCGTCTCTCTTTCCCCAAACTTTTCAGATCTGGCACCTTACTGCAGAGCTATTAAATTATAAAACGGCTGAAAAAAATGTCGGAAAGTTGCGGGCAGGAGCAGACAAGGTGGATAACGACGGTCATTATGAGCACAGCTCTGCAGGTAGGATACCTCTTGTCAAGACCAGCATCTGACTCACTAGGAAAGGCTGAAAGAAGAATTTCTTATATTCTGTATATGGAAATATTTTATTCAATGTCAATTAATACAATTTTTTCAGCATAAAGCAGGTATTAGTCTGAAGCTGCTTCTGTTAGAATACTGGTTCTTTTTGTGAGCAACTGTATTTTCTCCTAGCTACTTCCATATCTATTTAGTATTCTTGCCACCTGCTATTCCGAGTTACACTGCTTTAGGATATTCTCCTGACTCATCGTTTTTGCACTGCACTGATGCCTCTTTCAGTTGCTCTATAAATAATTCCATCAGAAATGTTGCTGAATTTTCTGAATTTGTCCCTAAATACTGTATTTTTTTCTATACAGTATCAACATGGGGTAGACAATTACTCCATAAGTACATAATTCAGTTCAAAATACTGAGTCTCACAGATATTAATGTGTATTTTTATCTGCTAACATCAGAAGCCTTGACTCCGTTCCCAAGTAAAGAGAAAGGGTATGTCAAGGAGCTGGTAATTAGCTTCTGCAGCTGAGGCCAATTTTATGCCAGCTGGCGAGAATTTAGAGGCAACAGAGCTTTGATTCACAAGCAAGGATGTCTTATGCTAGCCTGGCTGATAAGGTTATCACCCCATCTCCGCTGTGGAAATTGGTGAACCGTGTTGAAGCAATTCCTGAATTGCCTCCGTTGAAAGCTTTTACTTACCTGCCTGCTCGTTTTGGAATTACCTGCCTGCTCATTTTGGAATTCACAGCCTGTAAGCTGTTCATGTTTGTGCCATAATATGGTGAGAGGTAAAGGATGGCAGTGATTTCATCAGCTATGCCAGCATAACTCACTCCTAACCCCAGCTCTACTCAAAACTACTGCTCTTACCAAGGGCTCCCCATAAGCAAAGCCATGGAGGTAACTGAATACAAAACCAAGATGGCTTTTCTGTATTGGTTTTGGTTATGAGCTATCATTTTTATATAGCTGTTTTTTATATTTGTACATTAAATAATTCAGCAGTGGCCTTGAAACTGAGATTCTTTTCCAAAATGTAGCTAAACCTTACAAGCAGTTGCCACTGAGCGTTCCCTTTCCAGACCAATTGAAAGCATGACATTTCTAGTTAATGTCTCCTTCAAGGTTCACCTGCAATCCACATTTTTTTGTACTCTTCCACTAAATTATGGCACTTCCCTATATAAGCAGGCTGGCTGTGTTTTGAATGGATAGATTAAAGAACGTATTATTAGCTAAAAAGGTTCAGTGGTTTAACCTTTAATATATGTGTGTTCGTGCAGCTTCTGTGTAACATACTGCAGAAATGCTTTTTGCAGGCTGAAAAATACATCCAAACACATTCCATTCTGTAGATGATTATGCTGCATAGTGCAATGTTCTAGTTTTCCTGTGTGGATTGCATTCTGTCAAAAAGCTTTAAAGAAAATCATGTCCCATACAGATTTTCTGAACGATTTTCCAGCTGAGATGCTGACATCTGTGAAAATAATGCAGCCTAATTAATCAGTCATAGAAACACACTACTTACTGTATGATCTTCAGTTCTGCACATCCTCCTTTAGCACATCTTACCAAAACTGGCTGTAAAATGTTTGAGCTTCTTTATGCATTATGCAAGAGCTTCCTGAGACAAACTGAACATACACATACAGAATTGTTATTCAGTGTCTGTAACTTTCAATCTAATACTTCAAAATTTCCTTAATTGATCATGTTTAACATTTTAATACTTTTTTAAAGTAGAATAACAAATACTTTTTGAACAACAGTGCCAAAGGTCTAGCTATGGTGGTTCAGCTTTAAGAATATTTCTAACCTTTTGGCTGAAAAGTTTTCAAAATAACCTTTTAAAATTTATTTAGGATCATGAAATTTCTACAGCTCTGCAGAGGCAACAACACCGAATTCGTTATTCCGAATCAGTGGAAACTGGATCTGTGATTTTTCCTCTTTCTGGTACAGTACTTTGAGGCTTTTAAGTCATAAAATCCAAAGGAGTATGAAGTCAGGCCAGACAGTTAGTTGTGGGCTACATTAAACTAAGTAAAATCTGCCTTGTTGGGATGTTGTGCAGTAGTTAAAGGATCTGTGCTGTGATCGTATGTAAATCAGAGGATGGAACAGGTAATGTTGGGGATTAAACACTTTCATTGTATTTATTTTTTTGGACATATAGAACAGCTACATGAGATTTAGTGATCATCAGCTGAACTGTTATAACTGAGCAAACATGCTAAATGGCACTAACATGTAAGCTGCCATCAGGATTTTTAGTATACATGGCTGTAAATGTAAGAGTGAACCAACACCTTTGGCTTTCAACTTCCAAGCTGAATTTGCACAGCTGGTGGTAGCAGAGGAGGTGAGGAAAGGATTATTTGAGTGGATTTGATTAGGAAATCACTGAAACTGTAAATATGAAATTGCTGGTTTTCCTTTTTAGAAGAGAAGATATTCTAGACATGTAGATGAGATATTTCAGTTTTCCTGAACTTTAAGGAATAGCACACATTGAGGTAGATTTTTTTATGCTCAGTTGTTAACCATCCTAAAATTCAGCCTTCTTAACTTTCCCTTTCAGAACAACTTAAGTTGACAGAGCTGTAAGTTCATTTTTCATGGTAGACAGTTTAGCTAACTTTTAAGATTTTACATCTGTTTCTTTCATTTAGAAACAGGTGAGCTTTTCAGTCAGCCTTTGCATTTGCCCCAAATTAATTCCATTATGGCAGTTGCTTTTTCCTGATGTGCTCTCAAAGGCATTCAGATGTGTCTACTTGGAGTGGATTGAATAGTTGGTGGTATTTGATATTATGGTAGAAAAATAACCTGAGATATTTGTAGTTTTATCTTAAAAGGACTAGTCATCCCTGGCCAAATCTCCCCATCAGAGATGTGGAAATTCATTCATGTTCTGCTCCACCGTGGTTTAGACAAATTGTTGCTTTATGACTTGTGCTTCCCAGTTTGTGGTGAGAAGTTAATCCCATTACTGCCATGATCTGTACACTTACAGCAGTTTCCTCAATAGGCATTGCATTTATACTGTCAGACACTCAAGACTTGCTTAGGACAGGGGAAGAAGAGTTTTCCAAAAGAATTCAGAAGTTCACAAACATTCATCGGAACAGCTTTTTGGTTTTGTCAGCTGCTCTTCATGGACCAGAAGAATGGAGTGTCATGTTCAGGATTCAGAGAAGGTATGATTTCAACATCAAACTGAACTTTATATTGCTAGGAGGAAAGGAAATGAAATAGCAGTCTTGGATTTGAAAATACTATTTTAGGAATAAATAGTACAAGATGCACGGAAAATTTCACCTGAATATGAGGAAGAACTTCTTCACTGTGAGGATGACTGTACACTGGAACAGATTGCCCAGAGATGGTGTGAGTCTCCTTCACTGGAGACATTCCAGAACCATCTGGATATAATCCTGTGGAGTCTGCTCTAGGATGACCCTGTTTGAGCAGGGAGGTTGGAGTTGAAACACTGTGGTCCCTTCCAACCTTACCCTTTGTGAATTATTTCAGGAATACACAAATTTTATTTTACTAATGCACTATAAAAAATATTTAAAGCATTTGTTTATCAATAGCAAATAAAAAGAATACCAAGTGAATCAATCTGACATATCACAGGTAACAAAAGAGGATGTTCCTCAAAACATAGTGAATAAGATTCCTTTCATTTTAGGGCTATGTAATAAAATTATTTATAAGTTTTCTCTCTATTTGGAAAATTAGACAATTTTCTTAGCTCTGTAACCGTATTTTCATGGCCATTCTCAGAACAGGGAAGTTTACGTCATGAGAAAAGGCTTTATTGTAAAGTGCAGATATTTTACCAGCTTTTAAAATGTTTACTTATTACACTAGGCTAGAACAATTAATGTTATTTTACACCAAAAGTATAAAACAAAATTAAAACTGGTTTAAAACTTTTATCTCTGATTCCTAATGAAGTCTGAAAACTTGCATATTTTAGTACATACCTGCTGACAACAGCGATCAGATTATGCTCCATGCTTGTATCAGAATTATTTTCTTGTAGGTACAGTAGCCCTAACTGCAGTTGGTTGTCATTCTTGGCCTCAAAGAAGTGACTATTCTAATGAAGTCTTTGATCTTTACCTCCTCGAGGTAACTAGCACCAGTTTCATTAAATCCTGGGCATACTGCCAAATGCTGATGAATAAAGAGTGTATGAGATGTAGGAAATCTATTACCCGTTTGTGAAAATGCTGTAAATTTTCATGAGAGGCTTTAAAATTCAGCCACCATTCAGCAAGACCACATTATTCAGGTGATGGCAATGCTAATTCTTAGCCTGCTTTGTGGTTATGTACAAGGGGTGTTGTGCACATACTGATCACTAAAATGTGATGTTTTGGAACTGTATTCCATTTGGCAAGTCAGTAATTTCATTAAAATAAAAAATGTTTTTACATTGCAAGCAATATCAAATTGATGTTGATAAGGGACAATTTTTTTTTTTTTTTAATGTATGTGGTTTTTTTACTACCTGGCAGCTTAAAGTTTTGCTGTTGTTTGTAAATCACTGAGCTTCTCCTGGTGGGGTTAAAACTTGTGCCATGTTCTGTAAAACTACAAGCCACCTGTTGGATTTGTTAAAAAACAAAGCCCCTTAGTATTGTCAGGTTGTTTTCTACTACTGCTTCTTTCTACTTAGCTATGGTTTTGCTGCAGTTGAGGAAGGATTACTTTTTATTATTATTAACAAGAAAATTTTAGGATTCTTGTTAACAACATGAACGCTTTTTGTATAGTAGTGTATAGCATGGGGGAAGTGGGAGAAAAGTAGTGTTTATCATCACAGCCTAAATGAGTGTTCCACAAATAACCTCAGTACATCTGGATGGTAAGTTTTAAACACCTCAGAGGAAGGGCCAGACATGTTCAAATGCCCAGTACTCTGTCCATCAATCAAATTAATAATGCTAAATTTAGGCCTGCTGTTATCAGAAGCAAAACTATTTATAGAAATAGATTTTCGTGGCTCTAGGTAGGTACATGGAATTGTTTCTTTGTTGCACTCTGTTCATTCATGCTTTGTTTAGCCCCATTCTAGTATTAGCAAAATTGCATCAATTTATTTCTCTAATCTCTAAATGTAAACCCAACCCTTGTTCCTACATCACATTTTAGCAAAACTCACCCGGGACCCGAGTGCCTATGCTTAGAGAAGGACAGTGCCTGTAACATTTATTTTTGCTAATTAGAAGCAAGGGCAGACAAGTTCAGATGAGATACCTTCCCAGCAGGAGGTCTTAATGTGAGTGAGTCCAAGTCATCAGACAGATTGTGGGGAAGAACAGGTGGCAGGCACAAGGGGAGGTCACAGGGGACTATGCAACTGAGCAGCTGGGCACTTCATCTGCATTATTTAAATTCATTTTGGTTATTTAAAATTCCTCATTCTTTGTTGTGAAGGTCCTCTCCAGTTTTAGGTCTACAGCAGAAAACAGCAGCAAAGGTAACGTCATTGTTACTTAAGGTGCAGTTCTTAGGGAGAGGCTCTGTGCTTGCTTAAGCTTTGATGTCTCTCTTCTATAACCTCACTGAATGACAACTCGTGCTACTATTTTAAATCTTCAAATCCCCTTCTCAAGAATGAATGCATATGAATAACTATTTATAGAAAGAATTCATTTTAGATTGAGTGAACAAGACTTTATATGAAAGTAGTGGAATTATCCCACTATCTTAATCGTGTCTGGAATACAGGTTGTTTTATTTTTAGTACACAACAAAGATTTAGTTCAAATTTTGAAGTATTTTTAGCACAGTGTTTTTAGATACTTTGCTGTGTTCTTCCACAGCCATAAAAACAACCCAAATATTTTTTTACTGCCACTGAAAAGTCTCCAGTAATATCACGGAAGAGGGTTTAGCTCTCTCTGAATGTACACAGGCTTAAGAAGTGCTGGTTGATGGTTGAAAAGACCTAGATAAAGAAATGAGCCCTTCCAAATCCCACCTAAATAAGTGGTACAGAAATGGGACAGATGGCTTTACAAACAGCATGAATGCTGCACTTGCTTTCAAGATAAAAGAAGCCTGCTCTGTAAGTAAAACTGCACACTAAAAAGCTGTTTACATCCTGTGGAAATGCTGTTTGAGTTTTATGGCATAACAAATTAAATACATTCTAAAAGTAACCTTCTTTATTTTGATGTGCAGATTCCTGGGCAGCAATTTACGTGTTATACCAGTTCATAATCCTGGTGAAACTGTTAAATTAATGTTAGCTATGGCTAAGGTAAGTCCAGTTGAATACACTTAAAAATATTAGTGTATTACTCGGGAAAAGCCAAGAATTATAAAATACTTGGTTTTCCTTAATGAAAGTTTTTGTGTTATACTGACCACAATCCATTAATACACCAAGGCAGGACTGGTACTCTGATACATTAGCTGAGTCTTTAAACTACTCTTAAAGGTAGCTTAATAGCTCTTAATAGCATCTAAGAAAAGAAATTACATATTTAAGAGCTTGTTTTGCTCCTATTTACCATTGTTAAGTTAGGATGTCTTTGTTTACTGTTAATTCCTGTTGAAATACTATCACCTCTGTGTTCAGCATTCCTGAACACCTACTTCAGAACGCACAATTCAAATTTCACTGCTGAATAATTTTGCATTTCAACTATTGGAAAAATAAAATGCTGAATATTCTATTACCTAAAAGTCACTGTGTTCTACTCATTTTTCTTTTCTCTAAGATAACTTCCAAGCCAGAAGCAGATGAGACTCGTTGCAAAATGGAAATGACAAAAGCCCAAATAATAGAAAAAAGTCCAGTTTGGAAGATGCTTCAGGAGTATCAGTCACACTGTAATTAAGTTAACATTTAGGTTTTTATTTATAAATAGAGTTGCTACATTTTAAACAAAATATAGAATGTTCTTAAAAATATAGTTACATTTCAAAAGACTACATACAACATATGCATTTGGAATGAAAATTCATATTAAATAGCTGTACAGTGAAAAATATACTTGATACCAAATGTGCTTTCTAGGGAGGGAAAAAAAGTGGTTTAGCTGCACTATAGAAAAGTCATCCTTATTTTTAATTTAGTTCTGACCTTACAGGCTCATCTGTTTATTAATAATTCCCCAAAAGATTAACTATATCTTAAAGAAACCTGTATGATTAAAGACAAGGATGATCAAAACAACTCCAAAGTACAGGTATCCCTAAAATCAGCAGCTGTATGTATGCAACCTTTCACTGTTTTTTAAACACAAGTGTTATCTGTTATGTTACCAAGTCCTAACATGCTATTTGGCTCAAAGTTGATGTGTTTTTCTTTAAACCTGGTTTCCTTTGCCAGAGCATTTTTACTATTTATAGATAGTATATTCTATACTGTTATCTATCTGTACCTTACAGTCCTGTCTGCAAATAGAGAAGCTTGTCTGTCAGCATTAAAATGTGCTAATAAAAATACCTTATGTTTAAACAGGGCTTTTTAATTAATTGTTCTTCAAGCACTTGATAAAATTCTTTGTAATTCACACCACCAATCAGGAACTATTACCCAAGGAATTCTGAAAATTTAAAAAAATAAATGCCTAAGCATACCTCCTTGCCACAGAGAAGAACACACCCCTGCTTTGGTTTTAGTTTATAAACTTAGAAAAAGCATCAAATTCTGGAAGAGGAGTAAATAGACCATATCTGCAAATCACATGCAAAAAGAGAGAGAAAAAAAAAAGAAAACCAGCAACAAGACCTAATGAAGAGCAGCATTTGCAGTTCTTCTGGAGCCCACTCTATATTGCTCTTCTTTAAAGGGCTGTAGCTTCCCTTGCAACTGAATCTCATAGTCCAAATGATCGTGTCAGGAGTATGTTAATTCCTACACTACAGCTGCCTTAACTATTCTCATCCATTACAGCTTTTGTTTTCACTTCAATGAGTTCTTCTACTCGAGCTAGAACACTTTCTATTAAATCAAATGTGAAGAGAGCTGAGTGTAAAACCTGAAATGACAAGAAAGATGAGTGTTATTTTTATTAGGTTTTTTTTACCCATTTTACATTTACTTTTAACTCCACATTGAAAAAAAAAAGTCAGAACTTCTGAGTGACTGAAGGGAAGTGCAAACTCACTTGAAGCTGCATTCCAGTAGTCATGGGAAGCATCTTTTCTCCACTAACAGTTACAGAGCAAACCGTGTTAGAACTGTGTGCCTCTGTAGAAGAAAACATGAAGAAACCAACATGAATCTTAGAATTAAAAGAGTATTTTAAGTATCAGTAATTCATGACAGTAATTGTTAAGAACAGAAATCTACGGATTGACGAAACACAGGCCAGAGGCTGCTGCACCTTAAGAGGAAGAGAGCTGGAATTGAATGATACCTTTACACTTTGTATAATACAAATGCCTATATTACTAAACAGGCAAGATCTGCAAGTGGAATCACTTTTATAGAGCTCACTTGCTCTTTGAATGGAAATAGAAAAATCTGGCCCAGTTTTGATAAATTTTTAGTATTTCCACATCCAGGGAGATAGTAGGAGGTTCTTTAACTTGACTTCATTAATCCAGACATTAAATACTTATTTTATTAAGAAAAGGCAGCATGCTTCTCTGTTTCAGACAGATTACTTGCAGCAGGCTAAACTGCAAGGACAGGTCTGAAAAATTAGGGGAAAACCTCTTACATTCAGACCACCTATTTGAAATTCAATGTAATGCTTACAAAGATGACACACTAGGGAAGAAAGCTAAACCATTTACTGATACAAGTTAGATGTTCTCTCCCAAACTCAAATCTCTTTATACTTTGTTGAAGGCTAGAGATGTGTAAGAGGGACTTAAGATAAAGCTTCCTGATTAATTTTGAAGGATTCCCTTTAGAAAGATATCCACAGGTTGTCTTGAGGGAAAAAAATCCCCTTCTTTGCCTCATAAGTACATAGTTTGCAAAGGAAGAGGATAAGACCACGGGCAGAAAGCTGTATTGACATTTTTAGTAGCAGACACAAATTCCTTGGGCTATCTTAATTATACTGGAGACCACAAGGAACAGAGGATCTGACATACAGAAAGATTGCCTAAAGCAGCTACAGCTCTTGTGCCCTGTGCAATGTGTCTGCTTAACCCAGTGCAGAATCTGATTCTGTGTGTCAGATTAAAAAAAATAATGTATTAAAAGAAAATGAATGTAATGCTTCAGGCTTTAGAGAGCACTGTGACTTATTTTTTCTCTTGTTAACCCTCCCACACCTGGTATGAAACTTAAGGTTATGTATTCAGAGAAACTTAGTTTCTCCTTTGTAACATTAAAATCAAAAGTACATATGCAGAACAAGCTCTGAAGGTTTTCATGTGACAGTTCTATCAGGTTTCTGTAAGATTTACAAATGTGATGACAGGTAAGTTCACATTTTTCTGATCAGTTATGAAAATTTTTGATACAGCAACTACTGAATTATTATTTGAAGTTTGGAATAGTGTCAACAGTTAAATAAATCCTGATCTATGCAGCATTCACCAGTTCCCCATTTCCAAAGGACTACTGAAGTTTCTAGATATGAAAAAAGCTAAGAACAAAAAACCAACAAAAACTGACCTTTTCTGTTTTCTTTCTTATTTTTTATTTCTGCTTCATAATGTGCTTTTGACATATTGAGTCCTACACGCAGTGGTTTTAAGAAATTCTGCTCTATCTTGCCAAGTGCAGTCCATACACCAGCCTGGTCAAACACAACAGAGAAGGTTACAAAACAGTTTTAATGAAGCACTGCAATGCTAAGCTTTAGAGCACAAGTTTTTTGACTAGTCTTTATAACAAACCTTCCTGTGGTGGGCGGAAAAGAAAAAAAAAATTCAGATGCATGCATTTAAGCATGAACAGCATTGTGATGGGTATTTGAGATCCTCTTGCTCTCCCTTACATTATTTGTTGATTGGCCAATGAAGTAGTCAAAAAAAAAAAAAGATGCAGAGGGGGAGGGAGGACTTAGTGTGGACTGGTAACTACAGCAATGGAAATGCCCATTTTCAGCTAGATCTTGTAAGCAAAGCTGAAAGAATCTTGATGTGTTGGAGGGGAGGCCCTTTCTCAGGCTAGAATCTCTACAGCAAGTAAATGGCAATTGTAGGCTTGTCTCAGATAATTCAGCAGTAAAACAGAACAAATATTTAAAGTAATATTCCTGAATTAACACTAAATTGCAATGCCAAATTAAATTTATGATAAATATCATGCTTCCCAAGTGTCTATATTGCATTTTAAAGGCGTTGTAAGAATGTTTCTGTATATACTACTCTCCCATCCTTCAGCACAGCAGCCACAGTGACAACAGAATTCTCCCCAGTTTGACCCGGGTAGCAAGAAGGAGTTTACAATAATGGAACTCAGGAAGCAGGAGGTGCAAGGAAAGATGCCCAAAACCAAGGCTGGGCTTACAGAGAGGAAAATAAGTCTGGGTTTGCTATAGGAGGAAACAAATACAAAGCAGCCTTTGTGTCCTCAGATGTAGGAGCCATTTATACAACTCCTTTCTTCAGGCAGTGTCCTCAAAGGACAGAATAAGGACGATAAAAATAAGAATTTTCAATGTTAAATACAGTGAATCCACTAACGACAGTGGAGAATTCTCCAAATTTTAATACTACAGGACACAGTTAACAGTTTGAATAAGAAGAGTAATTACTTCCACCAGAATGTGGCTAAAAAAGGAACTTTCTAGAAAAAGACTTGTTTTTAAACTAGATTAATGAAAATGCTTGTTACACAGCAATAAAATATCTGAACTGACGTGAAAGGAGGCATTTTCTTTCTGCCTCACTTGCACTGTATGAAGAGAGACAGGGAGGAAGTCAAGATGAACTGACAGAGGCTAAATTTAAGGGAAAATCTTCAGAAGATGTGATGCTATTTTTTCCTCAAACTGTGTGGACATTCTTTTTGCCAGGTACTAGACCACACTGTTAGAGCAGCTGAGTGCTACTACATGTCGTTTTTTATTAAAAATAAAAGAGGAATTCTTACTTTTTAAATAAAGCTATGTATTTGCATGTAACTGAGTAGACCATTATGAATACTTAAATAGTAATCACCCCTTAAATATGACAAACAGATACAGTCTACCAATATTAACTAATTGGATAAATAGTAAAATAGAAATGCACCCACTGAAAGCTATTTTTGCTTTTCATTTTCATTACGGTTTCGGCAATCAAGTTTTTTTCACTATTCTTCTACTTAGATTAGTAATGTTACTAGACACTTACAAAATTTATTCCTAGATCTCAAATTAGTCTAAAAGCAGATCAGATTTTTTTTCTATATTTTAGAAATCAGAAAATGATATTACTGTATTTTTATTGCTTTAAAGAAATCCAGTTGGTAGTTTGAGGGATACCAGCAAATAAATAACTTTTCATTTGGGAATACTTGTTAGGTATGTGATTTTGTGGTGACACTCTAATGTTATGGACATAGATCACAGGTCAACAGGCAGAGTAAATGGATTAGTTTGTTGATAGAACAGTATATATGGAAACAATTTCATCAAAACAAAGGAACATATCACATATTTCCTAATGTCTAATAAAAGCATCACTTCTGGGGAACTAACCATTGCAAAGAAAAATGCAAACCCCATGGTTTTTGAACCAAGGATAACTGTGTTCATGTGAATCTACCTCTCAGCTAATCAATCATTTTCAAATCAAATAGTACGTACTTGATTGTCACTTTCACGATCCTTAATGACTAAGTATCTCAGCAGATTTAATGATGCCATAATCCTGTGGATTAAAAACATACAGACACCTATTACCAGGAGAGTAATTTAAATTGTGCATTAGGCAGACATGCTAGGAGTATCCATTTGTACAAAACACGATCTGTTGAGCAGTACAGCTCCACCTAGAGCACCAGTGTGCAGTGATGGCCATACAGCAGTTCACACTGCAGCTTAAACTGAGCCTGTCACCAGATTAGAGAAGGCTGGTGATTGGGAGGGAAAGAGTTCTCTCAAGAGACAGAGGCTTATGACAGAATTTATAGTATGTATCACTGGTGATCCAAAGTTGATTTGAAACTAGTGTGACAATTTTCTTTATTACTGTACTGTATTTTTACTTTTGAGTGTGTTTTTTAAAATAACTGGGTTTTTTGTTTTACTGTATTTTTGAGCAGACATTATTTATTGTTTTCTCCAGACAACAAGTACAGTTACACATCCTACCTCTGGGATTTTTTAAGCAAGTATATGTCCATCTGGACATTATCTCCCCACTGATTCACAAGCCCAAGCATCATCATATTACTTATCATATAGGAAGACTTACCATATATATACAAGATTTTTCAGACACATTTCAGTTTTGATTCTTTTGTTGTTGTTGTTTTTTGGTTTTTTTAATGCAATTATTTACCATTCAGGTGGATCTGTAATCCTACTCATGAGATACTGGATTCCCAGTAGCAATCTGTGAACCTGCCTCAAAGATGCCTTGCACCATAGCTTGCATCTGATAATTGTTATTCCCCCGCATCACACCACATTGCTTTTATTCCTCCAAGCTGACAAACTAAACTATACATTCCTGAGGAAATAATGCTTTACCCACCTCGGGGAATGGAGGGCATCCTTTTTTACTGTTAAAAATTAACATAATGACATTGTGACATTCTTCTATGCAGAGCTAGTTAAAATAAGCGACCATTTCCATTTCTAGTTCCAAAACCTTAAAATACATTTCTGTTGTCACCTCATTAATTACGTGAGAGCATACATCATTGTAGGAAGGTAGTCTAAAGTCTTTTTTATAACGAAGAAAGGAGAGAAGCTTTTAACTGTTACCATTCACCTGTCTGAGTTTTGCAGAAGATCGGTCTCAGCACCTTCTGGAAGTGACAGTACTAAATCTAGAAGGGAGATCAGGTGATGTCCTGTAAACCAAATATTGTTATACTCCTTCTGAAAAAAAAATACAAAAAGGTCTGCTGAGTGCAAAATTTAGGTGTTAAATAGTGTAACAATTGCATAAAACAGAAAAGTTAAAAAAAATAAACACTGGAAGAAATGTTTTCTAATATTGACCTGTGAGTGAAATACACAGACCAGCCACTTCATAATTCTAAAATTATTTGTCTTTTTGACAGCCAGGAAAGAAATGGAAGAAATGTAGTAAGAGAAATCTGAAGCTGCATAGTAAAAAGTTAATCATTTAGTTTTAATTAATTTTCCCAACTTTCTGGTATAATTACTATAAAATATGAGATTAAAATGGCTTTGATCTAGCCCAGCCTTTCCTGATGGATTTATCATTTGCAAGGCACTCATAATAAAATGCTGACTGTCATCATAAAAGCAAAGAAAAAATTAGTAATTCTATCTGGACTGTAATATTTAAATTATATTTTAAAAATGAGGAACTGTGGGGATAAAACAATATGCTAAGCAGTTCCACTTTAAGAAAGAAATGTATTTTCAAGCACAGAAAAGGTAATAACTTCTGAGCAAAATACAGTAAGATAGTGCAATTAAAAATGCAAGGGTAATATTATAACCTATAAATATGCATGGACAGAAAAAGCTAAAGTAATGTTTTTAATAAAATTTTCTAATCTTCTATATCTTTTCAAACTGGATTTTTTTTAATGCATCACTCAAATTTTAAGTTACAGACATTTTCTCAACATGATAATGATAGAATTTTGAGAAGGCAACTTGGTTTTTATTTGTAGCAGCCTCACCGTTAATGCTAAGTGAATCTGATCTTTTATATTTTTAATAATGTATCCTTCCACACCAGCATGGTTGCTTGTCTTCAGTAAACACCTTCAAACAAACAAACAAACAAACAAAACAAAGATATTATCTCTTTAAAGCTGCCCATAGAGTTAGCTCAAAACTAAGATAACATTCACTAAGTGGGAGTTTTACCACAGAAGAACAGTATGACTATGTAACCTTTAAACACTGTGGCTTACATAAGACAGCTAATTTTATATGAGGCAACTGAAGTTCATTATTTATAAAAAAATTAACACAGTAAAATTAATGTGGCTTATCAAATGGAAATTATGTCAGAAATCATTGTTTTAATGAAATTAAGCAGCACTAGGGCCGATATTCCACAATCTACAGTAACTTGGATGCATACCTGAATAATGTGTATTTTCCCTCAGTATCAAACTTGTCTATGAACAACTGCAAAATATTTAAACTCTTCTTCCTCTAAAGAAAACAGAGATGTTTATCAGATGAATTCTAAAAAAAATAATTCAGCATTCAGAATCCATCTGATTCTGTAGGCCACTTAACATACCATATGCTCCATGGGACAAAGGGTCATAATTTTCACCAAATCCTGCAGTCAGAAGAAGGAAATGCAATTTATAATTACATACAGATTGTTACATTACATCACACTGATTAAAATCTACTCAAAACTTTAAAAATACAAACCAAAGTCCCACAGCACACTTGAAAATGCTAGGTGAATACAGAAGATTCTCATCAGAGAAATTCATGCTAACTTCAGTGGTCAAAGTCCCAGGGTTGATCCACAAGAACACTATTCTTGTACTCGTGGTTCCAGCTAAAATGCAGCCAAGCAGCAGATAGGCAAGGAGGAGACAAAAATGAGCAAGCACCACCTTTAAACTAAGATCTGTGCCCACCTGTTCCAGTGAGCTGTACATACACTGGGTGTATTTTAATTGTCACTGAAACTTCATGTTGCAGCAGCAGATAGAAAAGATAATCAATTCTGTATAACAGGACACTGAAGGTTTCAATTTCACAGCACAGGTGTATAAAGGTCCAGTAAGATGCCCTCTCTCAAACTTCTAGAGGACAGCTAGGTATTATTTCTAATAAAAATTTGAGGACTCCTCTACACTGTTTCTTATTACCTGAGGTACATTAATAAAGTCTCTGAATTCTAAATAGTGATGGAGAAGGCTGTTGTCTTCCATTCTCAATAAACAGCTCTCAAACAGATCCTGCAGGTGGGGAAAAGAAAAGAAAGATGCCAACAGTATGCACAAGTACAGGCCATTCATCTATCAGCTTAACATTGCATGGCTAAAAATCCTCATTCAGATATTGCAAGTTCCAAGCAGCTGCAATTATAAGTGATAGCTGTAATTTTAACATTTATGCAACACTGAATACTTAATTAAGCCTCAAACTATTTCTGGAACTATTATCTGAGCTATCAGTTCCACCTCTCTGAGAAGGGGAAACAAAAGTTTTACCATTTCTTAAACTGAAAAAATTAAACACTCTAACATTGAAAATTAAATTAAAAAAAACAACTTACCAGTCCTTTCGATAATACAGATTCTTCGGTTCTAGGAAAAAAAAAAATCAAATTTAAGTTGATAATTATAAAGATAGTTAACATTTTATAAGAAATAGCAGAACAGAGGTCAACAAGAACTTGTCCCTCAACAATTTTCCTTTTATTTTTTAAATATTGAATATTGGTTACTCTTCCCAAAGATTTTTAAAATAAACTTGCTGATGAGAAATTGAACATTAGACTCATCTCTTCACAGTCAAAAATTACTTTTTTTTTCCCCTCAGTATTTATACGTGCTCAAAAGCAGTGTCATCTCCCACAGGTAGTGAGACACTGATTACCAAAGAAAATGAAATGGTAAGCAGTCAGAATAGGAAACCTGCCTTCCACAGCAGTGCTAGAAGCTATTTAGTAACACTGCTGCTTATGGAAGATGAAATAATCACAATGTATAGAAAATTTTTATTTCCTTTAAAAGCCTGACCTTTAATAACTTTGCATATCATGTCAGAATACATTCAAATAAGTATTTTCAAAGAGTTGCCTTTGGTAATAATTGTTATAGAAGGGCAAGTGAGTATACACTCTAATTATTCTGCATTTAAACTACTTTTAAATTTAAAACTTAAATTTAAAAGTAGTTTAAATGCAGAACTTGAACTACTAATTTTACATTTTCAGAATAAAGTTTCTAAAAATGGTGTCAGAATACAAGATGAAAACAATACATAAATATAAACAACAATACATTAAAAGTTTAGACATCTTCTGCTTCTTAGTAAGAGAAGCCATCTTGCAGAGGAACTTGCCATTTTAATGCTCAAGTTTATAAATCTCCTCTGAACTTATCTATATTTCAAATTTGTTTCTATGAATTACTGTAAAAGATCAGTCCTGCTTCCTAGACCTGCAAATTCCACAAACCCTACCTTTTCAGTAGCACTTCAATGTGTGTCATATTGCACAGCAGAAGGTATGAGGGACTAGAAGAGGAGAATCAGGATACATTAAGCTGCATAGCCATATGCATTTGCACATAATTAATATATTTGACAGGATTAGTATTCTTTTAAAACATTCAAATTTCTTTCTAAAATTATTGATTTTTAAATAGACAGAAAGATTGTAAGTCACATCACTGTTAAGAACTCCTACGGGGAAACTGTTTATAGATATGTAAATGAACAATTAATACACATTAATTTTCAGCATGTGACTAATTATAATAGTTTCTTTTAAAGGACAGATCATCTAAAATTAAACTACAATAGACTAATCTGCAGCAGTAAGTTCTTTATATAAGTTATATAAAATATAAATACATAAATGTCCACACAAAATTAATACTACTGAAATAGTTTTCATTCATAACTATTCACAAATAAAGTTCTCTTCCACTCAGAAAGAATATTCAAAGTACAGACTTAAAATAAGCAAGAAGGAATAGTTCTTACCTAAAAACCACTGGAAAGCATTCAACACCAAAATGCTGAACAAACAGCAGATATGACAGACATGCCAAAGAATCAGCGGAATTCTTTCGCTCTATGTCTGCAAACTCCTGATCCTCCCACTGTGCACTTTTGCCTTTATGATGTACAAACATTAATGGTATCAATTCTCCTAAATTCCACAGAATGTCCTAAAAAATAAAAACAGATTTCCTATAGTTGCCTTTAAAATACCTGTATACCAATTAAGTTTTAAAGCTCTTAACTGTATTTACATACATTCTCTTGTACAGTATGTGTATAAATATAAATGTTATAGTTTTAATATATAAATTAATATGAATATGTGATATTTGTGGTATATGCACAAACACACACAAAAAATCCTGGAGGAAAAATAACTAGCATTAGAAAAATGTTACTAAGATAGCAAAGTCAAGCACAAAAAAGTTAGCAAAAGACAGAATGAAGACCATCTGCAAACTCCTTGTTCAGCTCCTTTATTCCCAATGGTATGAGTAAAAATAGATTCATGAAAACATGTCACAAAATCTCTGTGTTTTTCAGATCACAGAATACTCTGTTTTTGTTTTTTTCTCACTAATCAATATGGAACACAATGTTTAGCAGATAAGGGCAAGCCCTGATTTAAAGACTTGCTTTGTATGGCTTTTCTTTCCCATGATGCACAACACAAGGAACACAAATAGCCATTTGTACATCAGAAATACTACAGTGGCTACCCCCTCACACCCTTCATGTGGCTGAGGACACTGTGTAAGTCCTCTTGTACATATTACAGAAAAATGGGAGATCAAGGTCAGCTCACTATTCTGCAATTGTCCAAACCCAACATTCAGGAAAATTAGGATTATGCAAGATGTCATACAGTCAAAGCATGACTTACTGACGGTCACTTCAGCTCTCACTACCTAATGCCATAAACAGGAGTTTATTGAGGAAGAGAAGAAAAGGTAATTCATAATTAGCATTAAAAACATGGTTTCATTCTGTGCCCAACAGGAAAGGCAGGATCTATCTTACACAGCCCAGGAAGTCACCCCACTAACCAGTACAGAAATCAAAATGAGCACTAGAGCAAATTACAGGCCATTGTGAACCACTGGTTCTGCACACGCTGTAATTAATTTCCACTGCACTCACTATAATTTCAGTTGCAAAACGCCGAAAAGGATGTTCTTCAATGCCCTCAAGTTGTTCAAGCTGAGCTGTCAATAATGGGTATTTCAGGCTTTTCATACAGCTGAAAAAGAAAGGGGTGGAATAAATCACCAATACATCATAAATATAGACTATGATAGTGTCATTGATGACAAAGAATAATGCCTACATTCATATCAGCTGCTGCTGTTCAAGGTATTCCAAGGAGAATAAAAAAAGATAAAAACCCAACATCTCCTGTAGAAGCATAACTTAGACTTCACCTCCAGACTATGATTACTCTCACTATTGTAAATTTGAGGAACAGAGGCATACCAACTCAGCTTCACAATGCAGCAACTGATATTATCATTTGTTGTTTATCATTTCCCTCTACTAAACAGAAAGCATAAATACATAAGGCCTATTTAGGGGTTCTTTGTCAAAATATCACATTAGATATATGTTGGCAGCATTGTAAAACACTAAAAGATAATTTATTTGCTCCCTATATAATAAATGCCAACTATTAATTTTATTAAATTACAGGAATATATAACACAGACATAAAATGCTCACAATTTTATTAATTCCTCTTTCAGCTCCATGTCATTGTATTCTGATGACTTTTCCATATTTTTAACAACTTCGTCCACAAAAGGTTTAGCAAAGTCCACCACTGCATTACAACATTGACAGAGACCAAGTTTATCTTCTTGTATTTGTTGTTTTGTATAAGGTACAGGTAAGGGAGTGAGCTGATTCATAATCATGGCCAATGACAAACCCACTGAGTAGGCCTTCTTGTTCTTTAGTTTCAAAAGCACTGAGGGAAAGAAAAAAAAAAGGGAAAAGAAGAGAGAACACTTTGAGACATTAAGTTATTACTTATTTAGTAGAGGAAAACATGAAGAAAAACAATGTGACTAGGTAAGAAAACATTTTGTTTTCAAGGAAGGAGAGGGACTGACACCTTAAATCACATGAGCAAATCCAGCAAGACTAAAAATCATCACCTAGTTTAATGCACTGTAGTCAATATGGCAATATATTTCCAAATAACAAATATTAAATCTGCTGTGCATTTCAATGTTCTTCCTTTCTCCACAGCACCAGAATGAGAACCAAAAAAATCTGCTTTTCTAGAACTGATACATAAGTGAAATGATACGTATCTGACCCAGAAAATTCATTTATTACTTGACTCCTTTTGTGCTTGGCAAAACCAGAGACAATAGCCCAGCTTTTCTGCTGAGAACTGACTCTGGTTTTCACTCTGTATCAAAAATAACAGAGACACTCCCAGACTGAGGAAGCAGCGCCAGAGACCAAACCCAACATTTTAAATTTTCATATGTAAGCCAGAATAACACTCTCCTGTCACCAATAAAGTATTTCAACATGCTTTAATCAAAATAACAGTTTTCTACTATAAAAGTAGAACTGTATGTTTTAAAAGTCAAATAATGAAGAATTTCACAAATTCATGTGATTCCCTATTTCTGCAACAACAGTAAGAGTGCTTAACACCTCTAAATATAACTGTCATAGGACCACATTCTTGTAAATGATGAAAAATAGCTGAATATTGCTTTTTCAACTGATGCTATTACTCCCATCTAAAATCTTTTTCCTAACAGGCCAATATAAGCATCAAATTTATGCCTAGTGCTGTTTTGCAGAATATAACAGACTGTAAAGCTTGTCAGGACAGATGTATTCCAGCAAAGGCTAAACTAAATTGATAAATAAATGAGAAAATAATTTAATTCAGAGATCATATGATAAACAGAATCCCACCTGTCTGCAAAGGCTGAAGCAATAACATGACAGTTTGACACACTTGCTCTCCAGAGGTCTGCTCAATCTGCTCAAGTAAACCCAAAAAAAGTTCCTTTGGATTGCAGAGCTGCAAGAGAGGGACAATGCAAAATTTTAAATAATCATGGTCATAACCAAAACATTAATCACATGCAAATTTCAATACAAAAGTCCCTGAATGTCAAGAGAGAAGATCTGAACGTCCAAAACAAGATTTAAGAAAACAAATATGAAATGATGTACATGCCTCCAATTAACATCTACAGAAGAGCATTCCTGTGTGTACACTTCCATATGAGCTGAAAACATGTAATAGTAAAGACTGACACTAAACCTGATTTTTATGGGCTGTAAAAACATACCTTTGCAAAGTAATCCTTAGGAGCCAAGAGAGAAGTAGAATTTGAGTGTGAATTTAACTCAAGCTATAAAGTTTGCAAGTTGTTTTTGGAGTGCATAAATGAAAGAAAATGAGTTTTTTACAGGTTAAAACACTTCTTTGCTCCTACTCCATCAGAATCACCAGGTAATGATTCTCACATTGAAGGAGGTGAATGATTTAAGGAAAAGACTTTGCAGAGTGAATCTCAAGAAAAGAGAACAGTAAATACTATTCAGACCCAGATAAGTGGAAAATGGCAAGGTCCCGCAGAATGGTTTTGAAATAACTGAAGAGAGAGCATGAACAGAGACCTTGAATTGGATACTAGAAAACACATTTAGCAACATACTGTGAGTTTTACCCAAGCTAGCTAACTCTGGTAAGATTGTGTCCATTATATCAACTTAGCTCATTTTAATGTGAAAACCACACCTCTGGTGCTGAGCCTACCACTTCCCAAGAGCCCTACCCACTGAACATGCACCATGAATTTAGAATTCTCTGTACCTTTAAATTGAGGTGAGGGAACATTAAACTAAGAGCAGCTTATCCAAGTAGTGATGTAGAATCATTATGTAAATATTATCAGAATCAAATTGTATAAATATGTTTGTGTAACTGGCCTTTGGTGTATTAGCTTCATGGATTAATGATCTAGCACCCCTTTTTGTGCTGACCTTCCCTAGCATTGTGGTATCTTAATCATGTATTTCAAAATCATACCTGTGCCAACTGATCTAGTATCCTCAGGCAGTGTTCTCGCTTATCATCTTCTTGTTTATACGTGAAAATACATCTAACAAGAGGAGAAATGAGATTCCAACCCATATTCTTGATGATAACCTAAAAAACAGATTTTCAGAGAATAAACCAAAACTGGATGTCCTCTAAACCCAGAAAGATTGTATATATAAAGACCAAAAACAACAATAGATCAATGTCCTGGTTGTAACCATTACTATCACTGCCATGGAATATTTAGCAACTGTTACCATAATTTGATATACATTGTATTCTCTCCCCCTACCTATAAACACAGCTGCATATTTTGCATAGTTTTCCTCTAATTATTAACATTGACATGTCAATATATACTTCTAAATATCTATGACAATACATTTAAAACAGGACTGAGCAGAGGACTTGTGCTGAAAGAACACTTGGACAAATTATTCATGAGGGGATTGTGACTTTCAGTTGTCACTCCAAACTCACAAAATTCAAAACCATGTGAACCTCATGTAACAGATTGTGAACCCCATGTAACATTGCTAAAATATTCTACCCTTCACTTCCTTTCTGAACTTCCTATTTATCTCTGTTCAATTTGGTATATTGTCCCAGCATCCCTAATGCCCAGAGACATTAGTATTTCAAATTAGCATCAGCCTAGTTGGCTCTTCCAGTTGGCCAATATTATTATATTCCCTTGTGGAAGGCTGACCCCTCACAGCAACTAAGCACCCCTCAGCTGTTTGCTTGCTCTTGCCCCGCAGTGGGATGGGGGTGAGAGTCAAAAAAATAAAACAGAGTAACTGAAGATGAGATAAGGACATGAAAGACAAAAAACAGCAGGGCATGACAGGGAGAATGATGCAGATCAATTCCCACGAGGAGACCAATGCCCAGCCAGCCTCCAAGAACAGCTACTTTGGAATGGGTCCCCATCCACATGCCTTTACTGCTGAGCATGCTGTTACAGCGTGTGGAACATCTCACTGCTTTGGGTCAGCTGTCCCAGCTGTGTCTCCTCCCAAACTCCCTGCTTACTGGGGGCAGAGTGAGAAACAGAGAAGGCCTTGATGCTGCACAAGCACTGATCAGCAGTAGTTGAAAGACTGGTGTATTATCAGCACCTTTTTGGTCACAAATCTAAAACACAGCACCATGCAGGCTGCCATGAAGAAAGCCAACTCCATGCCAGCCAGACCCAGTACACCATCTGACATCCTTGTCCTGTGGAAGTGGGCCACTGTAGCTTTCTCCCAATTATGCTTTTCTGCTTCCTTTTCTCTTTGCTTCACTCACAGAAGAAGAGTTATTAATGGCTTTTTTAATACTACTGTGACTTGGGTTTCTGTGAGCTATGTGAATATAGAATAATGTGCACTTAACACAGGGCAACTTATTAGCTATTCATGTGTACAGCCTTGCTCCACAGGGAAAGTAGCTCTCCTCTCTTAATAAGCAGTTTTATATTTAATGATGGTAATAAACGCTAATATGTAATGCAAACTTAAACTCACCTTGTTTTTCTCATTTTGAATTACTTCCAATAACTGAGCTGCATAGCCATCTTCCAAGCATTTCTGACCCGCTACCTGAAACAAATTAAAATCTTCTCCTTTGAAATCAGCTTCTTCCAGAATTTGCTAGAAAGAAAATATGAATGTTTAACTCCATACTTATTAAAGTCAAATAAGAAATAAGAAAATCCATGCTTTCATTTCAAAATCAAAATGTAGCATCATTGTAGCTTTTATACATTTTTCACAGATAAAAAAAGCTACCAAGTTACTATAGAAGACAAAGCAATATTTCAATAGCACTAGATCTGGACTACAGTATTCTGTTTGGAAGATATGTTTTCTACAATCAGCTTTTGTTCCTAGGTACAAGAACACTTCCTTCTCCAAGAAGCAAAAATAATCAAGCATCTTGGGATAAGCACCACAGAGAAGTCAACAAAACATGGAGGCTGATCTCAGCTGCCCCATGAGGACTTCTACTAATAGTTGACTTGTCTTTTGAGGTCATTATGGCTTTAATTGTAATATATGAAGAAAAACTCACACTTACACTTGTTACTTCTAAGGAAAGAAAACTACTTACACATCTTTGTATTATGGCTTGAAGTTCATCAACTGCCATTATAGTGTGACTGTGTTCTTCTGGCATGAAAATTTTTTATAAAGAGGGCAGTATTATATTACACAAATTTAAGGTAGAGGCTGAAAAATAATCACATTAACAAAAAATGTTAATAGAGGAATAAGAACAATCTAGACAAATATTAAGACTACATAATTAGAAAAGAAGGGAAAATACTTTTTTTTGAATATTTGGAAGTGTATGCCATATTATTCTACTCCCCATACTTGCAGAAGACAGTATTACAGACAGGAAACAACCTGCATTCTATGTACAGGGAAACAGTGACTACTGAGGGATTGTACATGGGAAACTGCAGCTAACACACCAAGTGTGCTCACTGCTCACCAAGTGTGCATGCCCAAGAGTCACTACATTTTCTGTGACTATTCTGACCACAGGAGCTTCTGCTCAGCCCTGACTGGAACACATCTGGGATGTGAAGGCACTGATCCAAACACCATGCCAGTCTATATCAACAGTCCAGTCAAGATTACATATGCAGTTTCATTTCCTTCTTTCTAGTGTCTAGGTTGGACTAGTTCAGTGGCCTTTTACCTCTAGGTATTAAAATTTAAAATTTTCTTGCTAAAAACAACGAAGTTATGCATTTGGGCCATGAATTACAAACACAATCAAGCCCGGTTATCTCATGTGATATATCATAGCCTTTATGATTTTAAGTAATGCCATAGGCCTAAACCTGGTTATATGATCGCTATGAGTGTCAATTACCCCTACCCCAGGGATATTAGGTAAGTACTCATCAAAACACAGACAGCTCCATGCAATGTCCTCAGCCTTTCCTCCTACAATTGACCTAAAGTGGTTGGGTTGACCCTGGCCAAACACGAGTGCACCTACATGAGACAACACTGAGACAACCAACCTGTCTGAATGCTCACAAAAGGGGGACAAGTCACAAAAGCTTAAAAGGCATCTGCGTGTGGCCTTCTTTATTCAAAGAATAAACAACTCACTTTCTATTCTTCACGGCCCATTTTGACATCTGGATGTCACTGAAATCTATCCTTTCTAGCCTGTCATTTTAACCAGGTCATTACCACATACTTTCTTGCACTACTTAAACTCTTCATTTTACAGAAAGTTACTAATCTCGCCAAAACAGTACAACGCACTTTCGAACGCCAGTACAGTAGCATTTTCAGCCCTCAGTAACTTCACAATGTACTTACAGCCTTGAAATGCGCCGCAAGCACCCACCGTGTTGCTCCAGGGATTTGGTGGCTGAGCTCGCAGATGGTCTCCGGCCTTAATACTTAATCCGGTTTCCAACTGAACCTTTTAGGAGGTTTCAGCGGCAAGTGGACAGCATTCGAATCACGTGAAACGTTCTATTAATACTCACCAAACTCCCTCCTAATAAACAGACACCCCTTCTCTGGGCGGTACAACACCCCGACTGGGACGAAGAGGCTGCCAGCCTCAGCCTGTAACACACGGCTGAATTAAAAGCCACAAGGGCACGGCACCACCTCACCTCAGCCCCCTGCCAGACGAACCCCTCGCCTCGGCGCTGCCGCCTCTCCCGGCCCCGCCACGGCAGCGGCTCCGCCCCGGGTGAGAGGTCGGCGGGCGGAGCGGCGGTGATGGCGATGATGGCGGCCGGGACGGGCAAGGCCCGCCGGCGGCGCGCAGGTGGGCGCCAGGATTCGTGTGCCAGCCCCGCACCCCCCGCCCGGCGCTTTGGGCTCTCCCTGCGCCCCCAGACCGGCACAGCGGCGGACTCGCCCAACCCGCCGTGCCCAGGGGAGCGGCGGGCCGGCCGTGGTCGGCTCTGTGGGCCCCTGCCGGGCTGTGTGCGGGGGCCGTGATGAGCGGTGGGCCGGGCGAGGCGAGGCCGGGACCCGCCGTCCCCTCAGGCTGTGAGGGGCCAGCCCGCCCCGGCCCGCTCTGAGCGTCGGGAACGGGCTGTGACGGGTCGTGCCGGGTCGTGCAGCTGGTCAGAACGCTGTGCTCTTCTTCGCGCGTCCTTCCTAGGGTAACGGCCCGGCATCTCCCCTGCCTGTTGCCCTTGCCGTACGGGAGCAGCTGCCCGGGGCTCCCGTGTCGGAAGCTGGGTCAGGGCGCCGTCCTCGGCGGCAGCGAGGGCGGCGATAGCGGCTCTGTGTGAGGGTGCCGGCGTTGGACCTGGCCCGGAGCAAAACCCTGCGGCGGGGCAGCTGCTGGGGTAAAGCTGGGCTGGAGAGACGAGGGGTGTGGCTGGCACAAAGTTATTGTCAGAATTATTTTTTTTCCCTTAGCTTTTATTGTGTATACAGAACATGGTGAACGAGAGTATGAAAAGAGTTGGGCCTGTTTTCACGCTTTAAAAAGTGTGTCTGGTTGCTGAATACCAGCTTACTGAAATCACAGCCATCAAAAGCAAGTTACTGAGCAATTATCTAGATTGTGCTTGCTCTTCAGAGGTTTTAATATTTTTCAGGTTCCACCATTGTCCTCTGTTAAGAAAGTACACTAATTTCTATATTTGTATATTTAATTTCTAGGAAATAAGCATTCAGCTGCTCAGAAAGATGACGATGCTGCACAAAGGTATGATTTCTGAGGAACAGTATGTATTGATATTTGCGTTGTTTTGCCTCACTTTGAAATTGCAGTCTCTGCATTGCAGAGGCTTTGCTTTCTCAGAGTACCACAACAAACTTCAGTAAATCACCAGCAGTGTCATGTAGACATGATTGGAGTGATGCTGTGTAACTTCTAACAGCATGCACATCTCAGCATTGTGTAATATGCTAAAATTTTGTAATCTGACATCCAAAATTCTATTTCCTTAGTCTGTAGTGCTTGCTTTTTGCTGTCTTACTTCTTTACATACCTGTGATTTATAATTATTTACATAAAAAACCACTCAGGAAGTGGCATTTTTTTATTTTATTCCTTCCTTTACTTTGTAACCTCACACTCAGTCATGTCCTAGTTCTTTTTGTCTTCCCATTCTTCATGTCTTACATAGTTCCTTTTTTCCTGAACAACACTCCATAAATTGTCCCAGGTTCTTTGTCCAGCCAGTTCTGGATTTCGCTCTTGCAAGAAAATTTGGGGAGTGTACTGCAGTACAGTAAGAGATAATACTTTTCTTGACCAGCAAATAAAGCAAACCAATATAAAATATATAACCCTTTGTAGTCGGAACAGAATTACTAGTCCAGTTACTTGTTGCTTTGTTTGGCCAACATGGTGTGATGCAGAAAAATATAAGCTCTATTTCTGAAAAAAAAAAAAATACAGTTGGAAAAGTCTTTATGGAAATCTGCCCTCTGTATCGTTCAGTGTCTGTTCTGTTACAGGAAAGCAGCTCTGGAGGCTGCACTGAGAAAGAAGATTGAATGTGAGAAAAAAGCATTGTCTATTGTTGAACAGCTCCTGGAAGAGGATATTACTGAAGAGTTCCTTCTAAATTGTGTAGGTGTTGCAAGTTTTTATACTGTTTTGTATCTTAGTGTGGTACTTTTTATTTTTAAGTTTCTGGAAGAATTTGCTGCAGTTTAAGATAGCCAAACCATTGATTCCATCTTGTACCAGCTCTGATAACAATTTCCTTATTTTTAAGGCTTCTGCAGTGAAAACATGCCCTAATTTTGCAGGACTGTGTACATCAATGAATCCTTCCTCTTTTATCACAGCCTTTGTTTATACCTCTGTGGTTCTGGGCTCACAGATGAATTGTAAAAATGTAGGTTTACATCATAGCATCTGTAAATTTAGACAAAGTCTCTATAATGCACCAGTTATCTGGCAGTTTTGCTAGAATGGTATGAAGGTTACTCTTGTGAAGGTTTTAAGTAGGTCGATTAATAGGTGTACAAAACAAGTAAATAGAGGAAAATTATAGAAATAGGTGCCACACTAGAGGCAAAATTACGAAGGTCTTGTATATGTAAAAAAGAAATGCCCATGCCTGTTTTCCTTCTGTTTACCCTTCTGCCTTTTCTACTCTGTAGTTTCTCAATGTTGTTAATTAAACTTAATAGGTAACTGTTACAAAATTTAAGATATTTATATGCTTAAGAGATGTTTTGAATATTAAAAAATGACAATTTTTTCAATATCTGTTGTTGAACTATTTTCTTGTCTTTTTAGGGAAAATGTATTACTCCATCTCACTATAAAGACGTTGTTGATGAACGGTCTATCATCAAACTGTGTGGTTATCCTCTGTGTCAGAATAAACTGGAAAATGTAAGTTGCTTTTCCTTAATGCTGTTATCAAAGGAATCTTTTCACAATTTTTATTCTCTTGCATTTTTTTTTTACTTCGAATATTACTGTCAAGTAATAAGCAAGGCATTATATAGTTCCATTTCAGTATAATCCTTGTGAAGTAGGTAGAATTTGATCAGTAGACAGCCGGTATTGTATGACAGATTCAGTTCCTGTATGATCAGAATCACAATCCATGCATCTCTTTTGACAGTGATAAAGATGAATGAATTGTGGCTTCATGGCCTTCCTTTGTGGATGAAAAAACTTTGAAATCTTGTTCTTCTGTCAGTGTAGCAACAGATGTCTATGAGAAGGACTGAAGTGAAAAAACAGTACAATGCAGGAATACTATTATGTGAATGCATATATATCTGAAAATGTATCTCAGCTGTGTTAAGATGAGTCACCCCTCTTTGGTGTGATGCATGAGAGCTTAAACAGAACTCAGAGGTCAGTTAGATAACCTGTGATGTAATACCAGGGCTACACGTGATTATCTGAAAACAGTCTAGTCAAGTACAAAACAATTTACTGCTTTGGACTTCATATATTTGCACAGATGCTCATTTCAAAACTGTTACAGTTTACGTAAGTTCCTCTGGATTTGTCCGTGTAGTGGTGGGGGTCTGACAGTGCAGTCTCACATGCATATAAACAGATCTGGATTAAGAAGGACCTGTCTGTAATTGCTCAGCACCAACATGTGAGAAAAGCTTCTGCTGTGGCAGCTCCATTGTTTTATATTCAGCACTGGTTTTCTTATAGCTATGGAGCTGCCTTTTACTGATTAATGAGAGGTATATAATTAAACTGCCATTCTTACATCTGAGAAGGTGCAACATCAGAAGAATTGAGAGAAGAGGTGGTTGTAGCGTGCAGTTCAGTTAAATAGAATATATTGTACATACCCAAATATGTGAATTAAGAATAAAGTTTTCTCTGTAGTCACGATGGAACTGACAGTCTTGCTGATGAAAGTATGTTGTTTTAGGTGCCAAAGCAGAAGTACAGAATTTCAACAAAAACAAACAGAGTTTATGATATCACTGAAAGAAAGGTACAGTAACAAGTGCATTTCTAGGATGTGTTTAATGGCAATGTCAGAAAGGCATTTTGTAATAGCATCCATGCAGTGGCTTGATTCAGAGGCAAATATGTTTGGGGTCCTTATGAAAATAATTTTCACAAACTGTTTGAACGTGGAAAGTTTTACTTGGGTAGCTGTTTGAATGTTTCACAGCTCATCTGTTAAGTATTGCAAAATACCAAATATAACCATTTTGGTTACTAACCAAAATTTTCATTATTAAACATAAGAATTTTATTGTATGTCTTCCAAACTGTATGAACAGCATGTTGGGTTATGGATTGCTCTTTAAACTGTTTGGTTTGTTGGAGTTTTTTTTTAATTATTGTTATATAGAATCCAACACTGGTTTCCTTCTCAGTGTGTAATAAAAGTGCAGAAAGCAGAGAAATGGGGAAGAAAGAAGCAGCTAAGTGTGACTTGTGCAGAATGGGATAGACTTATTTGAAAGGCTGGGTTTCTCAGGGGACCTAAAAACCTGACCATAGGCTTGAAAAGAAGCATGCATTGGTACTTAATTTTACAGGCATTAAAGCAATGACTTTTGTACCTTTCTGTGTATTAAAGTTGGCCTTTATCGTGTTTTCTTGCTTTCTCTCATGGCCAGTGCTTTTGCAGCAACTTTTGCTATAGAGCATCTAAATATTTTGAAGCTCAAATTTCCAAAAGTCCAGTGTGGATGAGGGAAGAAGAAAAGTAAGTATAATCTTACACATTCATTACACCTTTTGAGACTATTATCTCTGTGTATCTGCAGTGGGAATTAAGCTGTAGCACATCAAAAGATTTGGCTGAAGCAAAGGTAGCTGATGTCAACATGTTAGTTTAGCATGGTGTTTGTTTTAAAAGAGTTGTAGTTGTATGGATTACAGTAATTGACATGGTTCAGTACTACTCACATCTACTTGGCAGACATGGCCATGTTAGCTTAGAGGGCAGACTAATCAGCAATAATAGTTAACTCCTATTAATTTTGAAATGGACTGACTAGGATTGAATTTTTACAAACCATATGTATGGTGTACAGAATGAAATAATCTTACTCTGTTACAAGAGATTTTCTCATTTTAGCACAGCATTTAGCATTGATCTTAAGCTTAGACAGTGAATGCTTGCATCTGAAAGCAGTCCATAACATGAAGAGGTTGTTTATCCAGTCTAAATTTCTGATTGCCCATTTCTGGTACTTCCTGCAATACACATTTTGGAACAATGTATGCAGTCCATGTTCCCAGCTTAGGAAACACAGGCTTGCAAATAATCAGTGGAGCCAATGGGTGTCACTGTTGAACAATAAAGACTTGCATAGACAATTTACTCACCTTTCATTCTCCAAGACACTACTTCTCATAGTCTCCTGGTTTTCAACAAAAGAAACTAGCTGGAGTTATATGTTTCATATGAAATATATGATCAATGAGAGAAGAGCTTTAGAGCAGCTTCATCAGACCTGAGGTATTCTAGTAGGTAAAACTAGACTCTTCATTAAAAGTTTAGATTTACCAGTGCTTTTGAGGTATTGTTTTGCTGTCTTTAAAAAAAGTATTTCTAAAATCTCCCTTTACTCTTCGCATCAAAAGTGTGTAGTTGTGTTATGCCTGATATAGTTAATTATTTGTTCTGGGTGGTGGTGAGGAGTTGGTATTTTCAAAAAACAACTCCTAGATAGCTCTTGCCTAGCTATACCTTTTTGCACAACCACATGCATGTGCACACACCAATATACACTGACATGGTAGAATATCTGAAATACCAGAAAAGAGTACAACCTCCACTTAAAACTCCAAAGAAGAGTTATATGGAGCTAATACTTTAAATCACTCCATGTTACCACCTTTAGTTTCCAAACTCAGTTTGATACAAGTGGTGCAGCTTTCCTGCGAGGTCTTTTGCATACTGAAAGGTGTCATTGCACTGACTTGCATTTAGTGTCTGTTTAAAAGGTTTTCTTCCAGTTACAGGACACGTAAGATTTTTTAACATTTGGTCAGATCATTTCAATCATTTGCATAAGAGGAATAGGACTGTGATGCTGCCTCATAACTAAATTGAAATAGATTAATTGCAAGTAGAGCTTTGGAAAGAAATTCGTCAGAATGTTTTTAGTTTCTGTAAAACTTTGAAAATAATTTTCTTTAAAAATATATAACTTGATAACCTTATTTTTTTAACAAAGTAAAATTTAAAGTAAGTTAAAATATCCTGAATATTCATATTTTTACATTAATTGGAACATTTTCCTATAAATAGCCCAGTAGTGTCTTTACTATAGGAACCTTATGATCTGTGAGGATCTTGGCATGTTCACTTGTTTGAAGAAGAGTCCAAAGGGTGATCTGAAAGCAGTGTGCGACTAGTTGGAAAAAGAAAGATTACAGAGCCAAACTATTTTTGGTTGATGGCCACAGATAATCTCATGAATGGTTCAGGTTGGTCATTTGGAAAAATATTGTACTAAGGTTATGGTGGAATGAAACAGGATACTCAGCAATGTTTTGAAATCTCCATCTTTAGAGGTTTTCAAGATTTAAACTTCATGACTCTGTGGCTGACCTAAGTGCTGGTGACAGTTGCATTTCAAGCAGGAGATGAGACTAGAGCCTTCCAGGGGTCCTTTCTGCCAAACCCTTGTGTGACCTGGTGACTGGGTTCAATCCTCTTCACTGTAACAGCGCTGTACTGCAGCATACGAGTCCCTCTCCCTGAACACGTGCACAAACCCGCTCTTGCTAGCCTTGCTTTGGACAGAGGGTGTTGGACTGGAAAATCCTCAGATGTCCCTTCCAAACTCAACTATTTTTGTATTTATGTCTATTTCAAGACAATAGATTGTACAGGAAAATGTTCATTCTGTCTTCTTTTTCCAGACCACCAGACATAGAGCTGCTGAAGGAGGGACGGAGGTACAATGAACAATTTTTCTTTGTTAGATGCACCTATAGCTAGAAATTTTAGCATCATAGCAGATGAAAAGAGAATCTTTGATTTGTTGTGTTATAAGAGAGACCTTACTAGAACTTATACAAATGTTGGGGGTTTTTTGTGATTCTAACCCAGCATATTTGATCTGTATGATTTAGTGTACAGCTGCTCTTGGATTGTGTGTCTTAATTGAGCGTGTTGAAATCTGAAACAAATGCACTGTTTGTACTTTGAATATTTTATGCCATCTATTCTTTATAAAGAAAATTGTGCCAATTATATGTGATGAAAGCTTCTGTACTTCTTAATCTAAAAGATCTATATCAGCCAAAATGAAATCACACTACTCTGTCATCTTGCTGTACCTCGTTGTGTATTGTGCAGCTTTCTATTTGTTTTCTTTTGCAACGTGTTGCCATTAGGTGGCAAACTTATATATGCTGAAACAGCTCAGCTGTCCCCCTGATTTAAGGGTACTATACTCCTGTATAAGTTAGCATGCCTTCATTTTAAAATTGCACTATTCATGATGCTAAGTCTGACATTGTTCTGCTGTCTTTATTAGTATCTTGTTTATATTCTTCTAACTACCAGTAATAGCTGAGAACTCACTTCTCTAAATAGTCTCTATACTTCTCATTTTGATTGTAGAATATTACAACTCCTAGAGTTCAAGAAGTCTTTCAGACGAGCACTTATGATTCTTAAAGCAAAAAATTACAATTCTGCTATAAGGGGGAAAATGCTTTGTTTGCCATTGTTACATGAGAATGAAAAGCTATTGCAGGTAAAGCCATTTCTTATTTCCCTGATGACTTGTGTTTTCTATTGTAGTGGACAGTCTGGGGAAGAGGTGAAACTGCGTGATGAAGTAATTAAAGCATCTGACATTGAAAATCCTAGGATATCTTCTGAACCATGTGAATCTGGTTCTCATGACACAGACAGTGACAGCAGTACTGATACTGAACAAGGATTTATTTCTTCTGTCCTACCAGGAAGTCAGTCAAGTTCAGCCAATTTTGCACAGCAATTGCACAGAAAAAGCATCCTCAAAAAGAAGCATGCTCAGAAAGTCCATGCCAGCCCTAAAACTGAAGACGCAGATGTGGTAGAAGCCACTGAACAACTCTCTCATTGTAAATTAGACACTCAGGAAGGACATGCTTGCTCTGTTCATAATGAAGTAACTGCACCACCTTCAAACAATACTGCTCCTCAGAAATCAAGTGCTTCAGAAATCTTTGAAAATACGTGTGGATCACAGATAGTTTTTCTAGGTGTGAGTAAAAGAGGAGCAGAACATCTGAAAAAAACACTAGCTAACTCAACAGAACATAAAAACCCTGAACTGAGGCATCCAGCTAATTCCAGAGGCAGTTTACTGGAAGTGCTTAGGGAAACACTTATGGAATGGAGAACGGAGGAAACTTTAAAATTTCTCTATGGCCCAAACTATACTTCTTTGTGCTCATCAGAGTGCATAGCATCTGTCAGCCAGGAGACTGAAGAACTTGATGAGGATGACTTAGATACAGCTGATGATCTGGACACTGTTGCTGTAGGGGAGCCTGAGAACAGTTTGAACTATTCTTTACCTTTCACAGGCTCAGGTGGAATAGTTAAGCCTGTGCCTAGTTATGAAAAGTTAAAAGAAGAAACAGAGTTCCTAGAACTCCGAGTAAGAGAGTTCTATAAAGGAAGGTGCATCTTGGCTGAAGAGGCGGTGACACAAGCACAAGCAGGAGAACATCCAAGCAATGACAAAGTAAGAGTCCAGTGGAACAGTGTGGAGGTTGTATGAAGCTGGAATCGACCTTCAAAGAATTAGTACTTTGTTTCTGCTGTCATAAGCAGATGAGTATCTCACAGGGAAGAAGAGAAAATTCCATTAGCTGCATGCTGTATGTTGCATCAGATTAAGCATCTGCCCATTAAAAAGTAGTTTTGGTTTTTGGATTTTTTTTTAATTCGGACCTAAGAGTTATTTAATGTTTAAATATTTATTGATTATCTTTGACCTTTTTTTATGTACTGATTTAATTAAACACTAGGTTATAGCTCTTAGTTTCTTGTCTATACAGGATGATCAGCAGGAAGATCTCACCTTCCCACTTGTTGATTCAAATGCACAAATGCAGATTAGGAAGCGAATTGTCCTTGACAAACTGAGAAAAGCGTAAGTACCCTTGACTTTGGTGAATGTCAGTCTGCAGTTGGTGCTCATTTGTGTTTTAAGTAACAAACACACTGTCCAAGGACGGGCCTGGCTCTTTGTAGGTGGTCATAAGTTAAGCCCATTACTGCCCTAAAGGATGTATTATTTCTGCAACAGTCAGCTCTAGTACAGTTGCAGGTGTCAGTTTGCACAGTGTGTAGGTACCAACTGCATAAGTTTAGACTGAAAAACTTGGAATTGATTTGAGAGGAGTGCAAATACTTGTCTTGTACATTAAGCATACTGTTACTTGTAAACAAATCTTTGTGATTGTTTAAGCCTAGGTCTTACAAAGAGAGAGTTTCTAATGCATGTTTGGATAGCTGGTATCAGTATGCCCCTAGCTACAACTACTAAAAGCCCTCAGAATTGGATCTTAAAACTTTCCAAACATCAGACCTTCTTCACATACATAAAATGACTATACACAAAAGAGATGGGGCATTTGTGATGTAGCTGTTAGAATTTTAAATTATCAAAGTTGGGAGGACCTGGAAAATATTCTCCTTGTCAAGGATTGTTTGAAGGTCACGATTCTTTTTTGGGTTTTGGTAGGAGTATTTACTTTTCTGTTACTGTAGTTTGTGTTACCCAGCCAAACTAGATTTTGCAGAAGCTTTTAACTTAAAAACCTCACAACCAACCCCCCCAAACACCTGCCAAAACAAAAAGAAAATCCTCTGTTTTTTTCTACCTGCACCATGTGTGGATAGGCCACAAACATGGAATCAAACCATCCCCCAAGTGTCTTATCTGTAAGTGTCCGTTGTCTTAAATTTCCTGAGCTGATGTGATTGATCACAATCAAGAGATAATTGTGATAAAACAATGGATATGCCCAGCATCATAAGAGTCCTGTGTTTAGTTTTGTAAAACATGCAGTTTTCCAGAATAACTGATGCAGTATGTGTAATGTGCATATAAATGCAAATCACTGGATATTTAAATGACAGAGAATTTTAACTACTAAACAAATAAATAGAGACAAAAGTTTAATCCTGAATGTGAAAAATAAAGGATGTTATTTCCATCATTTGGGAATTCTGACAACTAGTTAAAGAGTATGTGCAGTTTTTGTGGTCTGTTTTTATGCACAGATAAGTAAGGAGGGCACCTGTATTTTTCTCTTTTGAATTTTTCTGATAACTATCATCTGGATTTCAACTATCAAGCTCACAGAGGACTGACATTTCTGTTGCATGAGTCTGAGGTTAGCAGGTGTATTATGTGTGAATACCTCATTTAGACATGCAGTTTCCTTTCGTTTTGTTATTTTTGAGCCAAGTAAATATAAACCTTCAAATATTTGTAAGGCCTGTAGTTCTAATCCTCATAATTTTAAGAATATTTTTTCAGAACTGAAAGGTGAAATTAAGGATATGTATGTAGAACTATATTTAAACTTCACATTCACACTGAACTAGAACTTTTTATTTTTAAAAACAAGCAGTTGCAAAGTGAAGATGTTGGTCCAAACAGCGCACAGAGAGAGCTGAAGTGAAGATTGCAGGCCTGATCTGCTGCACAAAAGTCAATCTCTTTTCCTTTTTACTAACTTTGATATGCTTTGGTGGAAGTCTTACTTGAGAAAAATTGAGAAAGAGAAGAAAATGTATATTGACTGATGTCTTTTGCCTTCTAGATTATCTGCAGTTTTGGGCCCTCTTCAGATTGCTTCGGGTGATGTTTACACAGAGCTAAAAAATCTTGTCAAAACTTTCCGGTGAGTATTGGTCCTTACTTAGAGATTCTTACAAATTGCTGAACTACCCATGCTGTTGAGTGATTTGTGATTTGGGCACAGAGAGGGCCCTGTTGCAGATTTGCCCTTCTCTAGCTGTGTGTTCGTGTAGGTAATGTCGCATTCCCTGTGGACTAACAAGTCAGCCCTCTCCCTGCTCCTGACACTGGCTAGGTCACCAGGAGTATTTGTAGGTTTTTAAAAACTAGGCCAGTGGTCTCTGGAGGATGCTGGTGAGTCTTTTAAAGGTTCTGCTACCTCGTCACTTCCTATCAAGCGTGAGTTTCTGAGATCTGTCCCTTTCTTTTGCTCTGGTTCCCTGCAGCTGGGCTAAAGGGTTTTAATCTAATTAATAATTTTTACCACCAACTTCCAGAGTCAGTCAATTGGATCTGTCTTATTCCTGATTTAAAAGAGAAGTAGATCTAGTGGGCACTTACATCACCACAGGTGAGGCTTCTGTTTCAGTCAGTAGGACTAAAGACAGTATTTAGAAACAGTGAGATAAAGAAGGAGGGAAAACAGAATAGTAACTTCTCTGAACATTTTAGGTTTTCTTTGGGAGACAGTGCTCATAACCTGGACCTAGATTGTGTCCTGCATCATCAAGTATTGTCAGAAAAAGAGCAACAGCAGTTGCTGTGTGTGCATTGTCACTCTTGAAATGTCCTGCCCACATCCTCCATCTGCATGCTGTTTACTTGTAAATTTTCCAAAACTCATTCATGTAGCATTTGCCACAAGGAATCTAGACTTTGGTGAATAGAAACCCAGCTCTGCCTGATTCCTTATGATTTATCCCATGTCTGGAAGGATGCTACTAAAACACAGATGTCCCTGTGCAAGATTTCTTACTGTGGAAGAGTCTCTGGTAACTCTGTGCATGATCTCTTTTAAATAAAAAAATTTGATACTATTTGAATGTGATTCTGTGATTGCAGTCTTTTCAGTTTTGATTCACCTTTTATTTTAACACCACCACTGAAACCAGTGAAAATATTTTTGTATACAGCATATAGATACCTATTGTTTGAGTAAGATCTTTGTGTCTTAAAACAGTTCCGTTGCTCTGCAGTTTAAATGCTTAATAGTCACTTTAGCTTATGGATTGATAAAACTGGAGAAACTGCATTTGGTGTCTTTCAAATGACTTTTTTATGATTGATTATCTAAGGTCCTGGAGGTTCTCAAAAACAGAGCTTCTATTTTAAATCATTTTTCCTATTGAAAGACAATGGGGCATGAATATAAAGTTTTCACTGGTTTATAGCAAATGAGACTCAAAACCAAAACAGACTTCTAAAGCACATGCATGTATATGTATGTATATACACACACTTGTGGTTTTACAAAATAGAACCAAATCAAATTTATTTGGACTTTAATCCAATACCTGGTTCATGTAGCAGTAATTCATCTTAATTTAAAGGTTTCCCCAATCTGTTTTGATGTCTTAAATAACACTTTATGAGTTTATTTTTGTGTCTTTTTTTTGTTAGGAAGTAAGTTGAAGGTAATGGTAGCAACTTCTTGGGGTTCTCTTACTGTGAAAATTTCAGATCAGTTGCTTAGAAATTCAGGATTCTGGGTGGGGTATAGTTAAGGACAATTATGGGCACTATACAAGAATTTTAAAAGCCTTAATCTAATATATATCTAAAAATAACCAGAGTTTTCTTGTCACTGATTGCAAAATAATACAAAAATACAGGAAATAGGAAAGCAATAAAAACCTTTGGGCCTTTTTTTTGTCTTGCGTTACTGATGTAGAAGGGTTTGTTGGTATACAGGGCTAGATCATGGATATTAAGATTAAGGCATAGACTTGAATCTCCAGTTTGGTATGTAGGTTTAAGGTTATTTAATATTAGTAATCTCTTAAGTTTTGGATTGAATGCTTTGGCAGGTAGACTTGGGATAAATTTTAAATGATATTTGTATTTACATGGTATAGAAATTCAAATGTTAATTTCTTTGTTAATGTGGTTCAAATGCTTAATGACTGTGGAGGAGCACTAATAAATGCTTGTGCTCTTTCCTGCTCTTTGTACTGAAGATATTTCAGTCTGAAGAGCTTGCCAAGGAGGTTAGTAGATAAAACACATGGATGTAGAGCTTAGCTGAAGAAGGGTAAAAGAGCATGTGGTGAACTAAGCAACAACGATTTTCAGCTCCATTGGTTTTTAAAGGAACACTTGCAGTTCAGCCTCCTTTGGGCAGCATTTTATTCAATCACCACTGCTAAGAAACACACTAGAGAGATCTCAAGAGACATTTTAGAATGGTTATAGCTCTTCCCAAACAAAGTCCCTCAGTGCCTGTAAGCTTTTGTTACGAAAACTGAGATGTCAAATAATTCTCCAGAGTGTGTTAGGGCACTTTGTTAAAAGATCAAGAGAAAATTAGCTTCTTATATATAAATTGAGGATAAATGATTTTGAATGTGTGGTTGGGTTTTTTTAAGGCATAGTAATTTGTTTTGAAAATAGGATCCCATTTTATTTTATGATTGTGAGTATTTTAGTTCTCATTATGGAGCTTATCATTGACACTGAACTCTACAAATGAATCAAATGTGAGACGTTCAAGACATCTTGTCACAACTTGGTTTTATCACGTGTCCAAAAAAGTATTTTACCCTTTAAATATATATATCATGAATACATATTATCTGGTATGTACACTTACTAATACCTATTTGACCTATTATCCGTGTTCAGTGGAATTTTAAGTTGTGGGTTTCAAGTCAATCAGTAGTACTTGGTCATAGACAAAGTTCTGTGTGGAAATAGGGGAGTAACAGGATGTTAATGACTTTTTCTCAAGTAATTAGGCTTCTCTCCAAGTCTAAAGTTAAACAGTAACTTATTTTTGCTGGTTGTCATCAAAATAAATGGTATTACAGTATGTAAATATATTGCTGTTTTCCAGAAAAGTTGTCTTTTATGGCTAAATTGGTCTAACTGAAACCTAAAGAAAAACAATATATGCTTCAATATTTGCTTGTGCTGCTCTGGGTTAATTAAACTTCACTCATCTTAGTGCAAGTTTTGGAAAAATACAAATATAGTATTTGTATTTTATATACCTTAGTGTAGCTGAGGTCTCAAAGTCACAACTTCACATCCTAATCCCATGAAGTTTCCTGATTTATGGAAATGGCAGATTCTTGAACTGCAGTTATATATGCCCGTGCCTGGGAATCTGCATGCAGGAAGGAAAGGCTGCTGTGTTTGCAGAGATGCTGGGTTTACTGTTCTTATTTACTCTGGACTACCACAATTTCCCTATTGGAGTCACTTGCTTTGCAGGCTGGGCACTAGTCAGTTTTCAGGAGGTCATTTGAGGTGGAATTTTTATGCAGCTTACTCTTTAGTCCTTTATCCTGGAAGCTGCTGCCACTGGGCTCCATGTGCTCAGTCAGCTCCCTGGCAGTGTGGAAACAGCGTGGTCCTGCTGCTGCCTGCAGTGTGTCCTGCTGGAGAGAACCACAAGACCCACAAACCAGCAACTGAGCAACCCCACAGCTATTTGGGATCATCCAGCTGTCCCAGCTTGTGTATCCTGCCCTGTGCACGCCAAGAAAGTGGGCACATTCCATTTTGGGAAATTGTATATTGTTTTCTTTCTCTAGGTAGGTGAGGGAGAATTTGGCCAAACTCTTTGACAGAAAAGATTTCACTCCAAAACTCAAATAACACACAAAGTTTTGTACAGTTTTAACATTTTCACGTTATATTTTTACAACAGAAATCCAGTGACCTCTTTCATGGATTGTTCTGAAGTAACAGTTTTGGCTAGAGGCAAGACAAAGAATTAATGAACCATTTTTACAGCAGTTCCCTGTTTTCTGAAAGCTTTGCTCTTCAGAGGACTTGATGTTGACACAGAACTTGTTTGAAAGTGACTGCCCTTCCACTGCTCCTTATTATTTAAAGCTTCACACCTGTAGGTTGCTTGCTTTACTCTGATCTCTCTGAAATGTTGTTTTTTTCTAGCTGCATAAGTGTTTTAGGACAGGTGTTGTACTGAGAGGTTACTCAGCTGCACAAGCCTGACTGTTCATCCAGTGCAGTGACTGCAGTACATCAGCAGATCCATACTGCTGTGTCCTGCTGGTTATCTGTGTCTTTTGACTACCTCCTTCAGAAATAGCATATTGATGGCAATGACTAGTGTTCAGACCTTGCCAATCAATACTAACATTGAATAAGAGTTAATTGACACAAATAACTGCATCTCTCAGTTTGTGTACAAGAATAACACCTTCCTGTGCTCTAATCAATAATAACTCCTTGTAAAGCATTGAAATAAAGCTGCTTTCTCTATTTGACAGAGTTTCCCCAGGTGGCTTGGAGCTGTCTCTTTCATTGTGTCTCATCATAACAGATTAACTGGAATGTTACATACGAATTGCCTGTCAAGATGATTCCATCAGGCATTTCTTGGTAGTGTTTATCACTGTCATCAGTGTTGAGTCAAGATGTTCAGCCTTTTTGTCTCTTATTCTGTAGCCAGAAAAATGTAACAGTTTACCAGGTACAAACTTTGCTGCCAGCTAAATCCATAAGATATTTCAAATAATTGCTAAAATGAACCTTTTAATAACAAATATAATCAGCATTTGCCAGAACTTTTGGTTCTGGTTTGATGTGACAATTCCTGTGTATGTAGTGCAAAACATTGTTTTTCCTTTCACAGTTGAACAAAACTCAGATTGTTGAGTACTTGAGTAATTATTGCTTCAGTAGCTTATTTTGGTTTGAAGACTTGGAGATTTGAGGAGAAAAATGGGATAATATTGCTTTGATCATTACAAATTTATTTTATTAATTTTTAATATCTTTCTGAAATAGAGAAATGCAAACAAATACTATAAAATATCTTACTGATAGCTACATTTTTAATGACCATTTTGAATATAATTTTGGAGAATTACTTACTAGAATTTGAATTTTAACAATGACAAGTACAAATACTTCTGTTTTCTCAAGTTTTAGCCTTTTTTTGGTTTTTTGGGTAACAATATACTTCCCAAAAAAAAATATATATATTTTGTAAGTAATCTCACTGAAGAAGAAAACGCTGGATTTGAATTTGTTGCTAAATAGGAGCTTGTTGAAAATGAACTATCTTCACCAGTGCCTGTAGGAGTGGGTATGAGTGACAGGGTATCTTCATTCTGGATCTGAATTTGTAAAAGGTCATGGAAGGGAAACTGAAAGCAAGAAGGAAGCAAACCTAGGGAGGCACTTTCCCCTCAGTTTTTCTATTGGATGGTGCCATCTTTCTAAATACAGCTGGCTCTGCTGGCTCTTTTGGGTGCCTGTGTAGCCACAGCTTCATTTTTGACTGTGACTTTTCCATGAAATTGCTTGTTTTGAGCACCAAGGATCATGTCTAAATTGAGACAGCAATTCACAGATGAATTCTTTTAACACAGATTAGTACTTGAATTAAAGCTGATCTGGTTTTTTAGTCAGTTCAGCCAAAGAGGTCAGCTGATACTCAGTGCAGCAGCACTTTAGTTGAACGCCCATGTGGTTCTTTATTCATTTATATTGACATGGCTCTTATATTTGCTCTGGCTCCCACTGCATAAGTTAGAATTCTGTCTTTCCATTTTAAAAACAAGAATCATCAGAGGACTGTCATTGCCACCTTATAAAATTCAGTCTGTGTCCATATTAGCTTTTACAAATTCAAATCTGGATCTGAAGCCAGCAGGAGGGAAACTAAGTGTAAGAAGGTCCATCTTTTCAGAAACTCATGTGCAGTTCTGGAGAATTTCCCAGTGGGTATGAGTGAGAGCTGGGCCCTCACAGCAGCCAGGGCTACTTGTGAGCAACTTAAAAGAAATAGCTTCTGTTCAGTCTTCCCCATCCCACTTTCATATAAAAAAGGGGACATTGGAAATTCTGCAGTTTCTCCATTAGAGGATTACAGAAGCTTGAGAGCTGGTGAATTGCTCAGATACAGCTGTAATTGCTTCTATATAACTCAGTGTATTAATGGTAGACTTAAAATTCAGCTGTTAAAATCTGCTTACTTTTACTTTGAAATGTACTGATTCTATTTAAATTATTTTTCAGGTTAACAAACAGAAATATTATTCACAAAATGCCTGAATGGACTCTCATTGCTATTGTTTTGTTATCTGTGTAAGTACCCTTAAATGTCAAATATTTTTACGTGCAACTGTGTTATTAGCCTATTGGAACAAGGTGTAATTTTCAGGTAAAAGGAAAGATTTCATGGAACTAACTGCGGAATCAACAGAAATATTTCTTTCATGCAAATGAGCAAAATTTTCTTGACGAAACAGAATTGTCCCCCTTGCATCAAATGTTATCAGTGGACAAATTTCTGTTATAAAAAGAAAAGCTAAGCTTTAGGGGGTTTTAAAAAGGCCTTGCAGGATGAAGCAGGAGTATAATTCACCCTCTTCCATTTGCTGCTGACATACATTCTTCCCCTCTCTGACATCAGAACAGAATGACATATATATTGCGTTATTTGGATTTGGCCTAACTGTTAGGCTTTTCATTTCTCATTTTGCTTCTAATTTCTTAAAAGGTTTCACTTTTATGGTTAAACTCAAATTGTTTCTATAAAGATATGTGTGCTTCTAAATCAGTATAAGTATTCTAGCAAACTTCTTTTAGAGGGGAAATCTCTTTTAGCAGGAGAATTCCTCCTGAGGAATACTGGGACTCAGTATTTTATTTTTATAAGGATTAGCTTTGTTGGTTAAGGTTACAATATTACAGTAGCTACAGTGCTCCTTAGTTTCGTTTTAGTTACTGTAGAATTAAATTCTTTAAAGTGATTTCCCTAATGGGAAGCCTGATTGTTATAAAAGTGTCTTTCAGTAAACTTCTACACAGAAGCATTATCTATAAAAGCTGTATTCATATGCATCAAGTGAGTTCTTAATTTGTATCTTGCAAATTCATGTACATTTCTGAAGACAGAAACACAGACTTTGCACTGTGTTAAACAGACACAAATTTGTATTAAAAGGTGAACTAATGTTAAATGTTTAAGAAATCACTGGTGGTTTAACAGTGTCAGGCTCTGCCTTCCATTAGGGTTAAACCATCAGCCACTCTTTGTAAAACGTCTTGAGCTTGAATTACAAGATTGCAAAAATCTTTATTCCAGAGTCAGTTCATTACTGCACTGCTGCTTCTTTTGGGCTTCCTGGGTCACTGGAGCCTGTAGGACAGAGAGCTTCTTCCAGGCACTCACAGGTCAGGAGTACTGTGGGCCAGCCTATGGCATGCCCAGCACTGCACTTACTTGCCTTGATCTTACCTCGGTCTGACACATTGTTCTGGCTCTGCTGTCCCAAGGAAGACGGTACCAGCAGGCATTAGAGCAGGCTTCAGCGAGCCTTACATCTGTGTCACCCAGCCAGATACCGCTCAAATGATTCATTAAATCAGAACACAGAAAGTAACTTTACTTGAATGCCTTGGCATAAATTTTTTATCAACTATAAGAACAAATCTTTTGTCATTTTTACTATATATTCTTATGGTTGAATTGGTAATTTGTGAAACAGATCTTATGAATTTTTCAAGTAGTTTCTGTAGAGTTAAGGAAATGGTGTCTCTTTTTGATCAGAAGTTAAAATATGTAGCTGGTCTCTGCTATACGATGAGCTGTAAATGTTTACATAAGTAATGATTGTTTCACAGCTGCTTTAAAATGTTATATAAGTAGTAGGCTGTCCTGGTAGCAGTCAGTATAAGTAGAGAATCAAGTCTTTTTTTACCTTTACTTACTAAAGGTCCATCTCTAAAGAAATAAATAAATTATATTTGATTATGTAAAAAAGAGTAGACTTCTATTTATAATATTAGTGAAATCATAAATAAAACCTCTGCTGATTTCTGCTTACTTTAAGGTTCTTGCAAGCTCATGATCTTGAGATTTTTAGCAATTTCTTTTAGTTGCCTCTTAGGAGAGAATGTGGAAGAATGTAGGTAGAATGAGTGTTAATATTCCTCTAATAAGATGATGCATGTTGCATTATTTCCAGAAAGACTGAAGTAGAAGACTTAATTTTTTGGAAATTCTAATGAAGCTCGAGTGTTTAGTGGAAGCCAGGACTGGGAAAGGCTGCTGAGGACATGGACAACCCCTCACAGATCCTCCCTCAGGCCCTTTCTCACCTCCTGCAGTCTGCCAAGGAACCTGTTGTATATTGCTAATATATAGCAATATGCACATTGTAGCACATCTAATGTTATTTAGATCATAGATTTGTGTGGGCCTGAGTCAGACTGGGTCTTTAGTAGCTTCAGTCACACTTTCACATTTATTCACAGTTCTTGACCTGGTTTCAGACAGGATGACCATTTTACTGCCAACACTAACCAGTAAAGCTGCATAAGCAACATCCTGGTAGAGGATAATGCTTCCTCCTGCCAGGTGGGTGCCAGACCATACTACAGGTATCCCATGGTGCAGGGATTGCAGAAGGCAGAGTGAGCATGGGTTCAAGGTATACTTCAAAATAATCTAAGACTTCAAATATTTTTTGTTTTGTATTAAAGGGGGCAAGGTTGTTTTGCTTTAAGTAGCAACTGTTGGACTTCGCTTGCACCCTATTTTGTGCATCAGTGTTGTGGCTCACCACTTCCTTCTCAAACATATATGGCTAGTGTGTGCTGAGGACTTGGTGTACTTAGCTTCACAGTGCACTTGCAGAGTGCCCCAACCCTTTTTGTGATAAGGTACTGGACAGAATAACTGTTAGCATTACTGCTGTATTGAATTCTAGAGTATTATGGTATGAGCATGCTCTCCTCTCTTTGTTTGAGTGTGCATAATAACTCTCTGTAGGATACACCATGATGGATATCATTATTCCTAATTCTGGTGCTTAAATTAGACCCTAGGCACACTTCATAGTCTGCAGGTCCTTGAAAAGCTGCTGAAAGTGCTTGTATGCCCTTGAGTCTGACTAGTAAAGAAACCAAGGCTTCTCATTCATTGAAATAAAGTGCCTGGAACTGGATAGTGTGGTATGTCTCAAAGTATAAAATGTTAGAGATTTGAACAGTGGAGTATTTCATGTTCTTAGTGAACAGTTGGATTTATTCAATCAAATTATTGTATAAAATATGAACACAGCCAGTCTCTGCCTTTATTGAAAATCTAGCCTGAGGCACTCCTGTGAATATAGCACATTCAGCAATGCTGGATCGACCTTGTTAGAGTAGTACACTTTGACAGCCAGAGATTTATGTTCAAACAGTGGTATTCGTGCCTGTCGTGGAGCGGACGACTCTTAAAAATTACCTGTACATCAAATTTCTTAATTATCTGTAATTTGTAGTAATTTTGGCATTGGTAGATTTTGGTTTCTTCCTGTTACATCGTTTAGTATGTTAAATAGAATTGTTTGCTCTTGTAATAGCTGCTTTATAATGAATTGTAAACTAGAATGCAGAAGTTGCATCTTTTTCTGCCAAAGAACTTTGCAAGATACCAAATGAAGCAGACAAATAGAAATACAGTAGTTCAAGAAAGAATGGAGAAAGCGGTGGGAAGATTGGCTGCTATACAAGCGTGGGCACTTTCTGTTTTTAGTGTATACCCCTGGCACAGACTAATGGAAAGCTTTCAAGATATTTTCAGGAAATGTCTGCTTTCATCTTACTTATCTGAGCTGGCTGGTTCCAGTGAACTGTGGTCAGCTTCATCTGCAAAGCCTATGCAAGAGGCTTCCCCGCTAAAAGCTTTGAAGCATTTCAAAATGTTCTGGGATTAGTTTATAAGCATTTGGCTGCAGTATTTAAACAGACTCAAAATGACCATGATCACTAAACAAAAGCCACTTAAGATAAATGTGTCATGTGGAGATGTACTCTAGAGGTTTACTCTCTTGGACATAACAGTTCAGGAACTGGAGAATCTTGGGTTCAAGTATGTGTTTTTACTCCTCTGCACGAGAGCACATCTTTTGCTCAGCATTGACATTTCTAAATCGTTTTAAGAGGAATTTAGATGTTTCTGATATCACTACTGTGTTCTTATCTGAAAGTGTATGAATTTGAAATGTGTGAATCTAATGTACAAATACATATAGGATATGAATCAGACTTGCAGAGTGACTCTTTTTCCTACAGAAACCACATACAAGTCAGCTGGATGGTATTTTATTTAGCATGTCTAATGATGGAAGTTTGGTTTCAGCTGAGAAAAATCATTTCTCATAAACCTAGAAATATAATTGTTTCCCATTTTGAAACAGAGCTGAGCTTGCAAGACTAAGAATCCAAAGAGTCTTTTTATAAAAGCATTTACATGTGGTTATAGTGTTGTGTTTATCTGTAGAGTTATATTATCATGAGAAATAGAGAAAAGTCAATTTTGTCTTAATGCATTAAAACATCTTCTTCTCTTTTTGTCTTAATTTTAGGCTGTCATTTGGTAAGTGTGAATTCAAATAGGTTTTCTGTTAAGCAGTTCTTAAGTCTTTTAAGCAGTTTTTTCTGTTAAGCTTGCTTACTTATCAGCAATTTCTAAGTAAACTTGGAGCTGCTTATTTGGCATATTGTGGACATGATCAATATTATTATTATCTTAGTTCTTTCTGGCATGTTCCAGTATTACTTAGGAAACATACACAGAACAGTACCATGAAGAATTTCAGAGTTGTTAATTGGGATATTAGTCAGTGCCAACTTTAAAATTACTTAAATATCTTACTCTTTCATAAGGATCTTATGAAAAAAAAAATCTTAACAGTTTCCAAGACGGTGTTTCTCCTGAAACAAAGAACCCCCACTCTTGCTGCAGTGATGTTATGCAGGAGGTGACACCATGAATCTCACTGCAGCCCATACAGCTGCAGTCTTTTCCATGCTGGTATTCTCATGGGTAGCCTTCTAAATAGGATATTTGGATGTGCTGTGTAACTTCCATGTACGCCCAGCACAAACTCTGAGTGCAGGTAATTAGTTCCTCTTTACAGTGCTGGAGCTTGGCTTCATCAGCAGGAGTGGAGCCTTAGCACACGCTGTGTCCTGGACTCCTGCGTGGATTGAGGAGGGTTGGCTCAGAAAGCTCTCATCTCTGCAGGGCCATGGCTGTCTGCCAAGTGTCTTGGAAATCCCTCCAAGAGATACAAATCTGCATGTTCCCAGCAGCTGTATGTGTGGGCACTCAGAGTGACATGCACACCCAGCAGAGCTGGTGTGCCAAGTGCATCACCAGCTATAAATTGTCCTTCGTGGTGGTGTTCTGACAAATCTTTTTGTTAGAATCTAGAAAGACTCTTATGTGAAACATCATTTTGAGTGACCTGCTTCAGTCTGTTGACAACTTTACATTCCAAATATACTTGTGAATTAAGAATATGGTAGTAGGGAAAGTACTTTCTTCTGACACTTCATTTTAGCCTTTTGTGTGAGTTGTTGCCACTTGTGTTTCAAGCTCTGACACAACGTGCTGGATTTCAGAAGGTTGCTTCAACATGTTGGCTCATTGGGGAGCTGACTTGGTCAGTGGAGTTCATGTCCCCTTGAACTTTATGCCACAGCTCTGATCAAGCAGATGGAAAAATTGCCCAGAGAGAGAACTGTTTTAAATTGATGTTTCTTTAAAAAGTATACATTTACAAGATTTCTTTTGTAATGTCATGGTTTTCCTCCTTCTATAATCACTGCTTTGCTTATTGGAAGTCACGTCATAAGTAGTACAGTGGCATAGAATAGTTGCATAGAAAAAGTTGTACAGTAGTAGTAATAGACAGCTCTGAACTAATGCTGCAAGTAACACCTTAGTAATTCACATTAACAGCTGCCCTAAACTTAGTTGTAAACTAAATATGCTTTAACTTCATCTACTGAGCAAACTGAAATGTTCATGTTTCAACTGAATTCTGCAACTTTAGCCCTATGAAAATACACTTCCTTCCTCATTAATAATTAATCTTAATACATTCAATGCAAACATTTTTTCATCATGAAAGACTACCCATCTGTTAAAAGAAAAACATGACTGGCACACATTTGAATCTTTTATATTCAGAGTTTTATCTCAGTTAACTTTGTAAAGAACAGCCTACTTTACTGGGAATATGACATATAAGCAACGTTTTTGACTAACAGAAAACTTCATTGTAATACAAAAATCCGTGTTAATTCAGCTTGTTTCTGAAACAAAAAAAAAAGTAGAGATGCACATCACTGGAAGGGCTAGTACAGCTTCCTGTCATGTGATCCCCAGGTATTTTGTACCAGCAGAGTTTTTAGCATGGATTCTGGATTAATGTGTTTGGTTCCATGTAGGCAGTCATAATGATACCTCTAGTAAGCTCATTTTGAGAGGTCCAAAACCACGCTGGCATTTCTCTTCAAAATTGGGAAAGACAAGTAGAACGGTGTTGAAGTTGTTACATTTAACTTCTGAATAAAAAATATTTGGACACAGTGTAAGCAAGGCTGTTCCTAGCATGTTTCTTTACTCAGCTGCGTTATTCCAGGTGCTTGACCTGTATACTGGACTGTAATCAAGTTACAATGTTAAAAAGTTGTGAAACTAAACTATGATCAATTTTATGATCATTGTTTCCCTAGTAACGGAGCACAGGTGAGTACATTTTATAAAGTCAAGTATTGACATTATTTACCTAAGCATGTTGCATTGTAGCTGTTTTAACTTACTGTAAGTAAGTATATTTTATTCTGTCTTTTTAATTTTTTTCCTTCTTACATATCACTAAGGAAATGAATTGATAGGAATATCCATATGTAGAAGAATGAAGTTTAGCACTTGCAAAAATGGATATATATATACGTGTATAAAGCAACATTTAATTCATAAAATGCATCAGGTTTGAATATAAAGGCATCTTTTAGATATTAAATTGTTCCACTGAATGTGCACAATAATTCATACAAAGGTGTGTATTTTACAAAGCACTTAAGAGGTTCAGGTCCTCAAAAGCTTACATTTTAGCATTCTTTAATCCAAGACTTATACCTGTGCTTAATTTCACGTAGCTAGTTAATCAAGATATTTCAGTGGCATAAATTCCAGTTGAGAGGTGTAACAGGAATACCTTGTGGAACATGAAAAGACAACTGAAAAGGATGAGAGGACCAATTTTAAAATAAATTTTAAATGTACTAGATTTAAAATTTTGACTAAGTTAAAGAAGAGGGGGAAATGGGAATAAATAATCAAACTGAGAAGTACCTTTGATCTGTCAGCTGGTTAGCAGGAAACAGGCTGCAAATAAATGGAGCTCTTTAAACAAAGCCTGTCCTTGAAGTGTGTACATAAGAAACTTAGAATTATTAGGGAGAAACAGCTGATAGTGATTTCTTCTGAGTTCATATTAGGAACTTTTTTTTGCCTCGGCATTATGCTGATAAGTAAGCTAAATTAAAAGTTTGTGGCACAAATCCCTGTGTGAATGCAAGGGCTTTAAATGGCACACAGCATTAGACATTCTAATGCTTTGTGTCTGTGAACTAACGTTGTAGCCATGGTTTGGAATATGGTAATGTAGATGCGTGCCACGCTCCATTTGTTTTTAGAAAATCATCCCACAGTACCTGTTCTACAAAATAGTGAAACAAAATCTGATTTGCCAAACTGTAGAAGAGAACTCTGGCTAAGATACTGTAGATATTATTGAGCTGGTGTTGGTGCTTCCTTTGTCTTCTTGCCTGGCTCAAGGTATTTCTAATCCACTGTTAAAGAAATCTGGAAGTGCAGCTTTGCATGTAATTGCCTAAGTAATTATTTTATGCCAGACCTATATTATATTTCTGTTGATGGCAGTCTTGGTCGTAAAATAGATATCTGAAATATCACTATAAGAGGAAACAAATGGAACCATTCCATATTATTATTGGGGCTTTAAAGGAGTCATGGGTCCTGGAATTTTTATCACTTCCATTGTTATTAGCACAATGTTTCCAGAGTATTGGCTGTCATCTTTCTCATTAGACAGGATAAGCCTGGGTTAAAACCAGCAATCACAGAGTACCTAATGAAGCCAAGTGCTTTGTGTTACAGGATCAGCATAATGTTAGCAAATTCTTGCAGGCAATGTGATGTCATTTTCCACCTGCTGAATGTTAGTTCCTTTCCTGGACAACTGCTGAGGGAACTGACTCTGTTCTGTGTGTGCATATCTAAGGCAAGATGCTTGCTCAGAAGGAACATGGTAGGAGTGATGCTGTGTGAGAAAACCAGTGGAAAGGTTAAAATAGTTGTATAAAGCAATAGACTTCTACATTTTGTCTCAACGGAATAGAAATTGGTGCTATTGTGTTTATGTGCAATTGGGCAGTCATGGGGAGCTGGAATATGGGAATAGTAAGAAATGCCATTCTCTAGTTACTTTCTGAGAAGAGTTGTATTATATAATTAATTGTGTTGTGGCAAAATAGTATGAGTGATGTGAACTGAAAGTTTCAGATGCTTAGCTAATTTCTGAGGCATTTAAAATTTTTTTGCAGTTAAATGTCCATTCTAAGGCATGTTGCCAGCAAGTATACAATATACAGATCTGATACAAATAGCACCAAATGGCTGTACTGAATTGTCACGTCATTTGATGAAATGTCACCATGAGTTCTTTGAACACATTCTTTTGGGTGTTCCTTTGCATTAGACCTTTACTTTGCCTGTAAAATTGATTACTGGCCTAATGATAGAATTGTTTTATATATATGAAAGTTTTTTACTTGTCTTTCATTAAAAGCCAATGATCATCTGTCTTACAGAAGTTAATATTTTGAGGACAGCCTGAATTTACTTGAGGTTTTTTCCTTTTCTGTGTCTTTTTGTATCAGTGCAACATTACTATAATTTTTTTTTCATTGCAGGATCTTTGTAGCTATTCAGCTGTTTGTTATAAATAACTGCTAGCAGCTGATGGAGTGTTCCTTACCTTTCAAGGGAGAGGAAGAAAGTGGCATAAACAATACATCCTCATATTCATGCATGTTGTTTATTTGTTAGGTTAAAAAAAAAAAAAACCCAAAGATCCAGAACATTTGCATTTTCTTAAATCCATTTTAAATTAATAATTTCTGTACCTGATAAGGTAGCTCTAAGTCAATTCTTCTCTTCTGCATAGTTTAGTTAAAACATTTAAATGCCTTAAAAAAATTCCTTACGCAGCTTAATGGAAAAACAAGAAATGACTACTCTCATGGAATGTTAGAGTAGACCCTGCAAAGTATTTTGCAAATGTCCACTGGGCTTCCAAAGCCCTTGTGAGGAGAGCTGGAGTGACATGAGGGAGCTGTGCTGCACAGGCTGCGCCCCAGGGTCTGCCCAAGTCCCTCCCACTGTCCTGGGGAGTGGTGGGGTCTGGGCTGCTGCAGCTTCAGCTGTGCCCCAGCCTGTTCCCTCAATAGCCAATGGCCTGTTTGGACAAATAACTCACTGGGGGGAGGGGGTGGGGGCAAGAAGGAAAGAAAGAAAAGCAGATCCATTGCCTTTTTTTCAGTTGATAGCAAGCACTTCCATCAAATGCTTAGATAACCCCTGCTACTGTTAGAAAGGCTTTCCTTTTGCTGTTAGTCACATCCATCTGCCTACACCACAAGTGAAATGCTGGCCCTGTTAAAAGGGAATGGAAGTTGACTTGTGTTTGGACAACAGCTCTGTGAAAAATACGTGCAGAAGGTGAACTTCACGTAAAGAAAAAAATGTATTTGGCTTAACTATATACATAAGCTTGTATCAAAGAACATGTTTATTGAAGAGACCTGTAGAAGCTGCAGAGGAAAAAATTAAGGTAGTGGAAACAATTAACAAAGTTAACTTTTGAATGAACCTTAATTTTTGCTGTGTACTTGGGTTACATTGGAATTCCACCCGTTGAGTTTGAATCACTGTTGGTAGCATTGATTTAAATGTAGTGGACAAATTTTTACAGCATGAATAATTTATTTTCTGTTGCCATCAGAGGATTAAAGTGCCTGTGCTGGATTCTGTGGACAAGTCAGTACACAATAATGAAAGGAAGTTAAATAATAAATAAAACATAAGTTGCACTTCAGTTACAAAATTCTTGTCTTTATGATGAGAATAGGATCTTCAGGCTATATTTAAAACTAGACCAGAAGTGGCTTTTTTATCTGAGTAAGAAAATTGCTTGTTTTTTTGTCAGCTATTGCTGTTCAATACTGTGGGCTTTGGGGTGTTTTATCTTTCATTAAGAAAGTATAATCCAGAAATATATTGGGGGAGATTACAGAAAACTGCCCCTGAATGCCCAGTTTCCTCTTCGACTGATTGGATATGGTAACTAAAGGCCCCAAACTAGAGACTGCTTTAATTTTAGAGTTGCAAGTGACACTGATTATAATTACTTTTTTCCAGTACTACTACAGTTTAATTTAAAAGCCCAATTGCAAAGATATATTTAAATACTTTTGTATCTTGTTTATAAGTTAGATGCTTCCAGTTCAGGATTGTCTGTCAAATATTAATGTGTTCTAATGGAAACTGTTCACTCTGGAGACAGCCTTTTGCTTTTAACGGTTTGGGGTTTTTTAATGTTGAGGTTTTTAAATCATGTTTGAACTAAAGTTATAAGAAACAAGTAGGGTTTGGGGGTTTTTTTCACTGAAACTGCGAACATAAAGAGCTAAATTACATAAGTTGAGGCTGTCATATTTTCTAATTTCTGAACATGTGTTTAAACATAGTAATTAAATGTAACCACTTAATTACACCAAAGTTAATGATTTTTTAAGCTCCGTGGTGTTGCATCTTTATCTTGCAGCTAGACTCATGTTGTGTTTCAGATCAGTTTTCTGTCCAATACTAACTTTGGCCTGATGGATGCACCATGCTTTGGGATTTAAGATACTTTACCAACAAAACTGCAGTGCCTAGACAAGTGTACTGTATCTAGTGAAATACTGGAAGTGAGAGATTCTACCTCAAATTAAGCAAGCAGCCAGTGTGTTGTGAAGGACATGCAAAATTACAGTGATGGTTTCAGCTTACTCTGTCCAAATAATGTCTGGGTGTCTTTGGGTAGGGATTCCTGCAATGGATAATGCAGCAAGTGCTGGAGTTCAGCTCATCAGCTGAAGCACTGTTGTAAGTGATTGATACACAGCAGCACTGTACTTGTATGTACAGGCAGATGGTCTGTGGGCTGCAATGCCATCCAATTCACTGAGTTTTATTGCTGATGTGTAACACTTGTTGGATTGATTCAATCTAGCCAGTTGTCTTAAACAAAACAATTGCTTTTGTTGAATCAGTTGTGTTGGAGACTTCCTTAAAAGGAACATAACTAAACCAGAATCTAAAATTGTATTCTATAAAACTGCTATATTAAAAGAAAGACATTTCTGATTACTAACATTTTTATTGCATTGCTAAGCCCATCAAATCTGTAACATAAGAGTAGTGCAAATATATTTGGAGTGTTAAAAAAAGCCCACAAAACCAGAACACCCCACCCTCCTGTGTTGATGCAGTAGAACCCATTAGAATGGCGTGGTTATCTGCATGGTTACAGCTAGAGCAAGAGTCCATTGGTCAGAGGTTTGTTGGCACCCTTGTAGCACATGTACAGTAGTCTCTGTCTGTGGTTTTGTTAGGGAAGTGGGAAGAGTGCTGCCTGTAATGCTGCCAGCTCTTGCTTCATTTCTCTGTTCTGAAACAAGTGTTAAGGAAACTTGTGTGATCATTCAATAGTTCAACTCCATTGTTCTGATAGAAAACTAGTTATCAATGATCCTGGTTATGATGATCTTAAAAAAAATAAGTCTTAAGTGACTAAAACAAAAGGTAGAAAGGAACAGAATAAAAACTCCAACCCTTATGTTGTGGTGGTTATGTTAAGAATCTTATTCACAGTGCTTAAATACCTGTAACTGGCAGAAAGATAACTTATTTTCCAAAGCTTACTTTGGAAAGAGGGGTAGTGCTTGCTTGTTCCATCATTCTCTTTTATATTTCTGTTCTTGTTCAAGTTTCAAGCATGTCAAACAAGGTAAGGGACTTAAAAAATGTGTTTTGATCCATGTCTTCTGCCACAAGCAGAGGCCTTTACTTCTTCAAGCTTCTAACATTAGAAAACAAACAAGACTGGCAATGCTTATGTTTTTCTAGGAGGAGCTTATTTTCATTCTACTGAGAATTAGTGTATGGCTTTTCCTCATGAGTATACAAGTGCTTTCCTTGATATTGGGGTTAATTTATGTGCACACAAATTCTCAACAATTTATGTATAAGTGACCAATTTTGAGGAGTGGAAAGGAACCCAATTCTTATGTGGTTGTGTTTTTACCCCTGTTTTCAGATGTCTGTTTCAGAGAGCTTTAACTGGCTGGTAACACAGTTACCAGTGGTGGCTTTTGAAATGTTTAATTTTTTCAAAGGGAATCACAGAATTCATCTTAAAGCTTCAGAAAGCTTTCCCTGAGATCCCATAGCTGAGGGAAGGATGGTACTGGACAATTGGTTTGGATTTTTAGAAAGAATATTTCCATAGGAGATGCCAATTAATGCTTTAAACTACATAAAAGTTTTATCTTTTCTGAATGTATTCAGCTGTCTTTGTAAAGGTATGCATAGATCTAAGAACATGTTGTGCACCCTACCATATCAATTAATGAAACTTATTCCTAAAAATAATTGAGGTTGAACTCCTAAATATACTTGCCAAATGATCTTGTAAGGCAACTGATTGATAGAAAGCTTGGGTCTTGAGCTGAAGCACTGAAACTATGTAAACATTTTGTGGTAGCCAGATGTCCTTTAATAGCTTGATAATAATTGATTATTCTTCAGATGAACTTCACTTTAGTGGTTTTTTTTTTCTTGAATATATAACATATGTGGAATAGCCAGCAAATACAAATCGTATCAATCAGGTACAGTTTGACATTTTTAACACTTTTTAAACGTTATGAATGCCTGTTTCCCATATGGTGTAAGTGTGTGTGCAGGAAATGCCATTCTCATCAAGTCTGATATACTATTTTTCCATGATCTGAGCATGGACATTTTCTTTTAGTAGCTCTTGCTGAAGGCAAGCCTTTGAAGAATGGGTGTGTAATTTTGGACTATAACATTTACATTTGTGTACTTCTGTAGGTGTTTATTTTAAAATCAATTAATGCTTTAGCTTTTTTTTTTAACTTTATTCATAAAAGTTTGTTCCAGATTAATGCTGCAACATTTGAAAAATGTAACAGAAAAGCAAAATTTGTATTTTCTTTCCACTAGCCAGGTGCTATTATTGTGATCCCAAGTATCCTATTTCCTGTTTATATTCTATATTTCTAGAAGATGCTGCAGACTTTCAAGGGAATTCTACAATCTTTGAACTGGAATCCTGCTTGTCATTAAATTGAATTAGTCATCATAGTTCCTTCAGAGATAAGATCATTGTCATTTTCTGTGACTGGAAGATACTGATGCCAAATGCTGTTCTGGCTTGTTTGCATACAATTAAGGTTTAATTCAGTTAAGCAGTCCCTCAATGCTCTCTTGTGCAGTAGCTCAGATATACACTGGACCAGTGTTACTTAGAGCATGTAACCTACCTACCTCTCCATGCAAACCAACAACTTGTGCTTGCCCCCTTCCCAGACAGAAGCTTCTGCTTCTGCTGAAACAGCCACCTGAAACTAGAAAAATACTCAATGATAACTATTCAAATGACAAGTTAAAGCATCATTTAGAGGTCAAAAGGACACAGTTTTCCAAGAGAAAAGTGTTTGTACATATATTCATAAATATTTAGCGTGTTGCCCCATCAAGATGCAGCTTTTAACTAATTGCTACAAACTTGCACGTGCCTCTCTGAAATTCCTTTTTGATTTAGTCTCTTGCTTATCAGATAATCAGTAGCTTAATTAGTTTAAAACAAAGTTCAGGTAAGAAAAAAAAATTGATCCATGTCCAAAACTTTTTTTTTACTTCCATTTCTCAATATTTAATGGCTGGCAACTTCTCTGAAAATAGAAATACCTTTTTCTTTCTTTTCTTGGTGTAAGCTATAATAGCTACTGTTTAACCCGTGTGTTTTAAAGGGAGTCTGACATTTAGGACATGCTTGTAATTCATGAAACTACGTAATATCATCAAGTGCAGTTCCAAAAAAAAAAAAAAAAAACAAAACATGTGAGCTTCATTGTAATAAATATTTTGGTTTTAAAGTATTCCTTCAAATAGCACAAGCTTTCTGCTGTTTTTGAAAAATAATGTCCTTATAATATCCTCTTAAGCCCATGGCAGGACTAAGAAAATTCAGATAAAAATGCATGTAAATGTACGTCATGGCCAGGAGAGCGGTGTACAGTGCTACAGCTACCTCGCACCAGCACTCAGGACGCCGTGCCTGTTTCTGCCAGCAGTCTTTTTTCATACACAACCTGCATGATTCTGAGAAGGGTGAATTGAAGACAAGTAGAAATGCATCCCCTGGTCTTCCTCCCGCTCTCCCTGTCCCCAGGCTAGCAGCCTGCCCTGCTTCCTGTGCTCCTCTAGCAGCGCTTGTGTCCCGCGCTGATAAAGCGCCCGCTGCGAGCTGGGCTGCTGCGGGCTGGGCACGGGCCCGGACTGACCCGCCCGGGGAGCGACCCCCCCACTGCCAGCAGCAAAGAAGCAACTCTGGCATCAATTCTCTCTGGCCTCAGGCCAAAAATCACCAACTTGACTCTGAATACTTCTCTTTTATATATATACATGTAGCAGAGTTTATGCTTAAGTCATTTTTTTTTCCACATCTTACCCTTACTTTAAGCATCTCTGGAAGTCCTTTTCATCAAGTGTCAGTGTTTGAGAGCTGAACTATTTAGCTAAATGGACATACTGAAATGGAACCCAGAAAGAAATGGGAAGTAATTTTAACTCAATAAAAGTTAAATTTTTTTCGTTAATTTTTTTAGTAATTTTTTTTTCATTAAGGGATTCTTATTTATTATGTTTTGTTAGGTCTTTTGTTTCTGTTTTATCACTATTTTTGCTTAATTTAAAAGAATCTTCTCTCATATGCAGCTTTTTTCAAGTGGAGGTTGTCTTAATATCAGTGACTGCAGGGAGATTGATCCCAGCTGTTACTCACTTGAAGACTTCCTGAGCTGGGAAGTTTTTGGAAGATGTAGACTATCTTGAATTTCTTATTAAAAGTAAATCATTGCACAAATGTATTCTAAAATAACTTTCTTGAGTATGGTGTTGATGGCACTGTTTATCTACAGTATTTGAGACAAAGTGTTGCGGGGATAGGAGTTCTTGTTAAGTGATCTCATCAGTAATCTTTGGTGTTGAAGTTTCTTAACATTCAGCATAAGCTTTACTGCTTGATTTTGTTCATTAAAGATTTTTTTTAGTATTTGGGCCTAGGAAGATTCAGCTCTTTTTTTGGTGTTTTTTTGTGTAATATTTTGCAATACTCTGCAATAGAGTTAGGAGAAAAAGAAAGGACTTCAGGATAAAAATATATTTGGATAAATTAAAGGGCAAATGAGAACAAACAGCTCCGTATTTCACCTCATCTGCATACAGATATTATATATGTAGGTGATCTGCATAGTGCTAGCTCCTTCCCAATGGAGGAATTTTATCTCTCTTTTATATTTTAGCCATATGAAGAAGTATATCACTTTTACTGTGTGACTGTTTAGGAGCTTTTTAATAAAGAAATAAATAATGACTGGGCTCCTTCCTTTTCTATGTGTAATTGTACATTCTGCACTTCGTTCATTCTGACATCTGTCTAATTATATAACAGCTATGTACAATTGATTAGAGGCATACAAACTACTCTTTTTTTAATTAGAATTTTTTTATTTACCACACGCGCATAAAAATCCTATTTTGGTACCACTTGTATATCATACAGTCTATTATATACTGTCATTAATCAAATGTGACATTATAAACTGCTTTTCTTCAATACAGTTGTTTGAACTCACAAGCTTTGCTTTTTAACATCTGCCACCTAAAAGTTGCTTTACTGTATGAAATATGTTTGGGTTTTTTCCAGATTGTCACAAACAACTCCACTTTTCAAGAACACTCAGACAAGCCCAATGTACACACAGTTCCTAGCCACATTACTGGAAGAGCTGCATTTGAAAAACGAAGATCTGGAAAGTTTAACGAGAATATTTAGAATGGACTGACAACTTGAATGGTCAATCAGCTTTAAGCTACGTTGTGTGTCTTAAAACCAAGCTGGTTAACCACAGGTTTAATTTTCAGCATTTTGTAAGTATGTATAGTAACTACAGATTGTATCAGCTGGAGCAGAAAATGTGTGAAGCAAATTTTAAAGTAAAGAAATATGTATGGTATGGAAATGAGTGTCATCATTTTGTCACTTACAGTAAATGCTAGCTGCTTACTTATCACACTAATCTTTTTGATAATGTATGGTTGGTTTACTGCAATTTTGAGAGGAATTTTTATTACCACAATTTATTAAAAAAAAAATCTGCGTGGCTACAATGGCTAGGACTCAGCAGGATTTTTTAAATTATTACAATGAAATTGTTTTTGTGATATAAAATTGAGTTAAGAGCCACGTATTTTTTGCATAATCTTGAGATTACATTTTTCATTCCAGGTAGGCCACAGAATTTAAGAGCAAATACCTTACTTATGTTGATCATACTCAATTGATTCAATTAATATAGCATTATAGTATCATTACTGATCTCATTCCTCTGTTCCCCACAGAATAACATGATCATTTTAGCATCTCCTACTACCTGAAATAGTTGTACAGAGAACAAAAGAATGCCTTCAGTTGTTTGAACTTTTTTAAATGAAAAATGAAATTTAGAATGAATTGTAGTACTTGCATTTCTGCATTTTAATTTCCTTTCTATGGGTAAGAATTCTGAAGTCTTGAGAAGAAACTGACTCACCGCAGTCGTTCAAGTTAAAATATGGATCATCTGAAAAGCATTTAAAAGCACTAGAAAGGAATTTGGGTTGGTTTGTTTTTCTTGATTTGGAAACTTTCAGTCAAAGTTTGTCTGCAGGGATCAGGGAAGGTGGGGGGGAAAAGCGTGTGAGCCTTCGATGGTAAGAGCAATGCTGCTGACATTTTTCCAGTTGCCCTCAGGCATGGAGCAGGAACCTTTAAAAACAGTTCACAAATATATCTGATTCATAGCCTATGTCTTGCTATTTCTAAGAAAAGGGGTAGTCCTTGAACTTGTGTAAAAGTTATTTTTAAACAGACTCTAGTTGTTACTAATTTGGACTTCTAAAATGTATTTTAATAACTAAAAATTTTTTGCTTTCAGCAGTCATTTCAAAGAGTTAAAGAGTTGTGTTATTTAGACTGTGTTTGGAATTGCTTCTGTCACTGATTATAAATTGCACTTTAAAACTAGTCCACTAGTAATTCTTAATGATTTCATAATATGTTTTATTGCATAGTTCTCAGTTCATAGGACACTGTATTTTGAGAGACTTGAGAAGAAAGTTGTAACTGACACTGCTTAGTCTGCAGTAAATGCCAGCACTAGTTGAAGCTGAGGCAAGCCTTTCCAGGGCTGCTACATCCACTCCATTTAAAAAACCAAAGTTTCTTCCTTTGGTCTGCTTCTGTAATTGGACACCAGAAAGGAACTCTACACTTAACTAGTTCACTGCTGTGTAGTTCCTTCATAATCAGAGTGAATATGTAGATTATCCCTGACACATAGAAGCTCATGCAGCTGTGCTGTGGAAGCTTCATTGTGCAGTAGACTTTATTTATGAGATGCTTAACTTTTCCAAACTTACATTGTAATGGGAAGTTACATTCACTGTAAGTTGCAAAAGCAACGATTTAGAATTAGAATAACCTTTAATGCAGAGTTACAGCTATGAATTTTTCTAAGTATGCACTGGGGGAAAAAAATACCCATTATGATCAGAGTGTGTCTGATACAAAATTTGTAAGAATTACTGGATAGAAGTTACATTCATTTTTTACCAAGATGGAAAAAGTCTACTTGATACATGTGGAGAGAAGGGTCAAGACCTCAACAAAGATAAACTTCTATAGAAGACTGAGTAATAGGTATGATGCTCTGAGCAGAACTTAAACCTTGAATTTATATCTATTCACTTCTGGTTTTGGAAGTTGACTAAATTTCTATTTTTAGGTAGTGGATTCTGAGCAAGCCGTTTTCCTGTTCCATGCATGTTTACCTTGGGGCACAAAGATGACCTCACAACAGTTCTATCATAGAGAGTACATCTAGAAGGCATTACAAATGTACACTGTACCAGGAATGTGACTGTTTCATCACGTTTGATGGCTCTCATTTGTAAAGTTTTTACACTTCCTGTCAGTTGTGTGATTTTTTTTTTTTTTGTAGTTATTATTAGGCTTGGTCTTCAGCACGTACTGTATAGGAAATGTATGATCTTGTAATAAGAATGAATAGGTTGCAGGCTCAAAGACCTCTTTATGGGGGTTCACTATAACTGCTTTTACTGTTTGCCTCAGCAGCTCAAAGAAGTAACCTTTCAGGATTTTTTTATCTCTTCTTTCACTGCTGTGTAGTAAGCTCCCTCATTCTTTTCCTTGCCCTATGGGAACAAAATAACATTTCTCCACCCATGAGGCCAGAAGAACGTTCTGTAGCATGCTGGGAACACCCTGAAGGGATATTCTTCACTTACTTGTAATGATTTCATCTCTGTTAGACATGAGTAACACACATGTAAATAAATGCTGAAAGTATACATATATACCCAGTACTTTTGAATAAGAGAGAGGCTATAGACTCATCCCAAAAGGATCTTTCAATACTGTCAGCCTTAACTGGTGTATAAAAATTACAACTCAAGTACCAAAAAATTCATTTTTGTCATTTTCTTATGAGCATGCTTTGTAACAGCCTAACTGCTTAGAAGTGTTCAAATCTAGATATCATTTTTTAAATGATAAAGCAAATTTCTGTCACAACTATCTCTCCTTCAGATGATGTCACTCCTCCTTAGCTGGTTTTTGGTATTGTTCTGCCCCTTCTCATTTTGCTTATGTTGGCTGACAGATTGTTTCCTTGTGGCCTTGTTTGTGTGCTCACTGTTTTTCCTTCTGTGTTACTTAAACAGTTGAGAGCAGTTGACATTTGGGTCAGTGGTGGTTTCAGCCTTATCTCACATACACTAAATTGTAGTGACTGACTTCTGAGCTGCAGGTGTGGAGAAACATCATGAATCTGGGGTTTAGGGTAAATGGGACAGAAGCCTCTGTTTCTGAAGAGCTCTGTCAAAGGGACATGAACTTGGTAAAGCCATCAGCACCTCAGATGATAAGGATCCTAAAGTCTCAGAAGTCCATTGCCATAATCATGTAAAGCATCCGGCACTGTCTGGCCACAGATCTGTAGCAGGGCAATTGGAGTATGAGCAGGATGTGTTTATTTTAATAGCAGGGGGGCAGGAAGGAAATTAGACTTATATGGTGATATATTTTTTTTCCCCTGACATATATAATTGATTTGCTGCCATTTGATTATTTTTGCCTATTGATTGTGCTTAGTGATTTTTCTTGTATTTTGGAGAGAAAAAGAGGAGTCAAAGTGGTTCTTTTGGTGTTCACCATTTCAGGAAAGTAGAAAAGTCATAATGTAACCCATACACATGCAGGCTTTTGAAGAGATTACCTTGAATCTGTGTAAAGTTAGCAAATCAAACTAGATATGGTAATGCAAAATTCTACATTAAAACAAGCAGAAGACAGCCTGATTTTTTTAATTGAAAAATCTCAAAACAAAATTTCCATAGTAAATCTAGAGCAGCATAACTGACAGGGCTGTGCCCCTGTCTAAAGCCAGGGCTGGAAATTTAGATCTACCCTGTCTTTTGCAGGGAGATGCAGGGAGCAGGAAGGAGCATGGTACATGTATGAGATGTGTCTGGGGCCTCTCAGACTGTGTCCGCACAACACGTACAAGAGTCACCTGGATTTTCACTCCTCAGTTTCAGTGAGTAGCATAAAAGTGAGACATCTGTTGTGGTTTTAGGGGGAAAATAACGGTTTTCTGAATCTTGGTGTTCCATGTCCTACCCTTCTCTCCCTAGTTTGAGAGAACCTGGACTCTGCAAGTGCAAGAGGGGATGAGCAGCTCAGCTGGACATGTCTCTTTTAACTGCTGAGAAAAAAGGACTAACAATCAGAGAGAAGAAAAAGGAAGAGAGAAGGGGAAAGCAGTGCTCATACCTTCTAAATTTAGGCATCCAAACTTAGGTACCTGCCTGTCTTCATTTGCTTCAGAGAGAACTGATGCTCTTAAATTTAGGGTCTCCAAATCTTACCTTAGTGCATTTATGTAGTGGATGGTGGTAATGCCTCTGTTCCTATTCCCTCATGAGGGAAAGAAAGCAGAAAAGTCAGCTGAGAATGCTGACACAGTAGACTGACTGTCCCTGGAGTGATGTGTAGTAGTGTGTGGCACAAAACTGAATGGGAACCTGCCCCTGCACAGTGGGGAGTTTCTAAGCAATCTGATCCTATTTTTCACTTATTCTGTTGGCTACTACTTCACACCGATTTTTTTTCTTCACCTATAAGGGTTAACACCAAAAGAATTCAAGTGAGTGGCAGTCTTTAGGGGAAAAAAAATAATGCCCCTATGTTGAAATTGTCACATTCTAGTTCAAGAGTTTGCCTCTAAGTTTTCCATACTTACTGTTTATTTCTGCAATTGCATGTGAGCACACAGTACTGTGGGTGGGGTTTAGCTTGATCTCACTGGGACAGCAGGTAATGCTGAACTGTCATTTCCAGTGAGCATTAAATATTGAAAGCACAGACTCAGCCTCTCTTTTTGGCAAGTCTTAAGTTTCCATTAGAAGCAGATGGTATACAAGGCAGGGCAAGGCAGCTAACTATAAAGACCTCTTGTTTCTCAACTGTGTATCTCTACCACCTGACAGCCAGTTTTCCTCTGATTAGAGTCAAAGGAAGTGGGTGTGCCTTCTATTAGCAAAGGCAGAAAGTAATATTGGTGGAGATTTTTCCTCTTGTGAGTTGTCTTTTTGTGCCTCTTAGAAGCACTTCTCTGCACGGAGTGTGGAGATGGGCTGCCTGAAAGGTACTGTAGAATGTGAGCTGTGGCATTTGTGGTGCTACACAGGATTTGGTGAGGTGTGGGGGAGAAGCTGGAAACACGTGGCTCTCATTTAGCACTGTGGTTTCAAAAAGCAAGGCAAAGCAGATGAGCCTTTGAGCAATGTATGGATGTGTGATAAAGTCATTCCCCCTGAGTTGCTTGTAGCTGTAGAGTAGAACAAAGTGCAAGCTGGAGTTCTGAAGAAAACAGATAAACTGCTATGAGATCTGAATGTGTAGCCTAAAGTAGACTTGGTAAGGCTCATCAATCAGAACAGTGCAGTAAGAGTGGCCCCAGTGCAGTGCAGCTGTCCAGCTGTTTGTTGGCTTACTGTGCCATCCTGCAGTTACCTCAAGGCAAGGGCTCTCATGAGCCCCCCTCAGAACAGGCTAGAGCAGAACCACAGGTGCTTGCCTCTTGCCTCTGGGCAAAGTCCCTCCTTGGAAGTCAGTCCCCAGGAGACTGCAGTGGCCTGTACTTTAAAGGCAAACTCTTCAGTACGTTTTTGCACACTGTGATTACCTGTGGGAGCTGCATGCAAGGATCAGAGCACAAAGCCACTGGAGTTACTGGCTGGTACATCCTGCATCATCAAACCTATGCCTTTTCTGGCACTTTTTACCCTCTTAAATTTTATGGTGTATGTAGCTGAATTGAACACTTAGTGGGACAGCAGCAGCTTCCTGGGGGGTCCTACAATTAGGTTAGAACTAGTCACCACTACAGAGAGCTGGAAGGACTTTGGATACAGCTTTAATAAGCTGCAAACATTAGATCAGGATTTACATCATAAATCTTGCCTTTTTGTTCTACTCAAACAGGAGTGTCTACAAATCAGGTTAATATAATTTAACAGTACAGCAGTTAAGTATCAAAAAGGACTATAATTGGTAGTATTATCTAAGAAGCCACAGCAACCCTGCTTACAGCTGTCAGCTAAGATCTGACTCATCTAAGGTATTTTATAGCAACCATATGTCAGGCACGTCTATCTCACCTATTATGCAGAAAAATGATAACGCTTCCTAATCAGGATTTGCCACTAAGCAGGATTTCCCGCAAATACCTCAGTACTGCAAAGGCTATCCACAGTCAGGAGAAAACCTTCTGCAGACACTTCTGATTTGTTAATTTAATAAATGGAATAAATGGTTGCAAATCTGTGGCTAGTACTGATTTAGCAAGGCTGGGTGTAGTTCAAAGTGTAGGTACATTACTTTGGCAGCTGAAATGGTAAATATCACTTTAGCGCAGAATTCATGAAGAGAATTACTAACTTTTGCACTTCTTGTTCAAAGGTTTCAGATTGAGGACAAGGTCTCAAAGCATGTGATCCATTAAAAATACTTTGCTGAGATGGTGCAAGCAAAGTTGTATTGGTGTAATATCTTTACCTGCACAGCCATAAAAGAGAGGGCGAATTCACATCAGTATAGGAGAGAAAGATTAAAATATAAGTTTGAAAATACTATGGTCTTTTGATAACAATGTGGGTGGTTAAGCTAGAATAATAATTGCACTTTCACAAAGGCAGACACTGTTGTAAACCCCAATGGCTGTTGATTTTTCAACAAGGTTTAGATCCAGTTCACTGTTACCCAGAAATCTGCAAAAGCCTACACACATCTGCACTTAGACTTGACTCCTTCTTGCACAAAGACTGGTTAAATGGCCATCAGCTTTAATAATTCCCAAGCAGTCTTGGGAACACAGGGGATGAAGCTGCAGTCCCAACATTTCCTTCTGTTCTCAGAAAGGCATTAGTTTTACTGCTTAAAGCTCTGAGTGACTTAACAGCCTTTTTGAGTACATTCGGTTTTTTTCTGAATTATGGGCTCTCAGTAAATTTAAAAAAAACCCAAAACACAACAACAACAACAACAAACCCCCAAACATTAGCTACTTCTGCTGCTTAATATCCTTAGCTTATTATAAAATTTCACAACTAGAAATGTAGTTAAAGTGTTTGTTCCTTATTAAGATAATTTGAAGACTTGAAAAATAAGTGATTTTACAGATACCACATTAGCCCTCTACAGCTCTGGGTCATATATATGTCATCTCTGCTAAGTATTCATTTCTAAAATCCTCCCAAGCTCTGCTTTTTTGTTCTCTGAACATCTGATGCTTCTTGTTATTCTTCTATAACCACAGATGTGCCCTCTTCAAAAAACTCACAATCTCACAATGCTAAACTGACACGCTGAGTGTCAAACCACACACGCCAAGCAGCCCTGAAGAAAAACAGAATCACGCTTGAAGAAAAACAGAATAAATCACACAAATTGTTTCCAAAGAATGAATCTGAAACACTGCAACCTGTGCACAGACATTGTTTCCTAAGAATGCAAATGCCATTTTTTTGCTCACTTACTCTATAAGCAGAGACTGCTCTCAGAAAGAGATTAATTTGAACAACTTTTTATTTCCTTGTTTTCTCTCTCTCTGAGCTGAACTGGAGCCCTGCTGAGGGACCGAGCTGGGTCTCCTCTCTGCCGAAGAGCAGCATGGGTGTTGCCGTGCTGCCGGAGTTTCGCAGGGTAAGTGAGGCCACTGCCCTGGGAACGCGTGGTTTGTGCAGCCGTGGTTTGTGGGGCCGCCGTGCCTCGCAGGCCGTGAGAGGCCGCCTGGGAGCGCTCCGAGAGCTCCCTCCTGCCTGCCAGCCGGGCCGCACCGCCGCGGGCCCTGCGGGACAGAAGCGCCTGGGCACAGCGCAGTGAAGCCAGTTGCCCGTTTGTCCGTTTGTCCAGCCCTCTGTGGCCGGGCTGCAGCCGGACCCCACAGCTCTTTCAGCTCTTGTGAATCTGCAAGCCGTCCCTTCTCCCACGGCCAGGGCCGATGGGGAACAAGACTGAGTCCACAATGCTGTAGTGCTAAGGCATCAAATACGTATAATTTGGCTTGGCAGTAATGCTGTAAGTTATCTAAAAAGTTTAATGATACTGTCCTGCAAAGAATAAAGTGGTCATTTTCATGCTCAAATACTCAAGATCACCTAGCTGTTTTCTTAAACTGTCAAGCACACTTCAAAGTTTACAGCATGTTACCTCCTCCCTACAGTTCAAAATTTGTCACAGCATTAAAAAAAAAAAAAATTGAAAGTGTTGCTACAAACATTTACCTAGCTGCCTTAAAGGCTCTGTCAGTGCTGTTGTGAAGACTTCACTGAAAGGAACTTTTTTTTTAATCTGATGATTCAAAGATGGAGCACTGACCTCCACTTCTGGTACTTGACCGCTGATCTGTGTAGGAGTAATGCTGGATTCTGGGTTACATCATTTATATCTTAAGGGTTTCAGTCAAAAGTTGGATTTATATTTTTGCTAGTTCATCTCTACCTGATAATCTTGAATACAAGACAGATGATGCCTGAAGCAAAGCTGATAAAGTCACCAGTGCTAAGAAGCGTGAGGAAGGGGGAAATTAAAGTACAACAGCACAGATACATATCTTCACATCCTTATTTCCTTTACAAATGGAGGAAGGAAGTTCCCTGCAGGTTAACCAGAGTATCCACCCTTACAGTTGAAAAAAAATACAATTTCTAAGAGCCACAGGCTCTTAAAAATAGTGAATTCAGAATTTCATTGATAATACTCCATAAATAACATTCTATACATTTTGCTTCTGAAAAACTTCTACTAAAAATTCACAACTGGGTATAAAGCCAGAATTATGGACACTCACCCCACCCTGTTTCATATCTCTACTCTGTTTCTGTCCCTCTTCTTCAAAATCCTTCCTATTCTTCCCATCCCGGTGCATGGCTGTTCTTTCCACTGTACCACTTCATTAATTCCAACAGCTGGCACTCCTCATCCTCCTGCCTGCTCCCTGTGTGACGCTGTAAAAACCCCACCCAACACTCATCTTCCCCAGCAGGAGACCCCTGGGCTTCCCAGCCCTCTCCGGCTCCCTGCAGCCCAGGAAGGGAGCTCTGTGCAGCCCCACAGGGACTCGCTGTGGGGCACCTGCTGCAGGGCTCGTTCCCTCAGCACAGGGCAGCAAACAGGCCACTGTCCCCTTGCTGCTCCGAGCTGTGGCCTTGGTTTGCTGCCTGTGTCCACAGGTGCCTCTCTGCAGCTGGGAGGGCACTGCCCCAGGGCCACACGACTTGTGCACAGACAAAAAGTCTTACAGCAGCACCTATAGATTATTATGAAAGCTGTCTCTAAAGCAGGTATGAATCACCCAACAGCTACAGCAGTAGTCCTGTGCAGAGATGATTAAGAATTCTTATGCAACTTCTTTAATCAGAAGAGGCATACTTGGTTGAAAACGAAACCTCTGCAGGAAAAGGTTGGTTTTGATTAATTTCTTAACTTGAAAAAGTGTCCAAATTGTCACTGTGTTTCACTTTGACATCTCTAAACATACAGAGAAGGAGAGAAAGAAAGAAGAAAATAAAGTTTCAAGTCACTTTTCATTTTAAGATAGGTTAAGTTTCATTATATGATCAACTAGTGCAGTAAACAGCTTTGTTGAGAATTTCTTGCTCTATAAGAATCCCCATATAACAGCCCCTGTATCTCTACTGGCTGTTACCTGTTAAGGCCATTACCTTTCATAATGCAACTTCAGGGAAGATTTTTTAACTGAAAGAAAGAGATGCATTCCTACTTTTAATTAATTGTAAGAAATTGTTTAGCTTCAGAACTTTGACCAGGATTACAAATTCACCACTGAAGACAGATCAAACAGATCAGTGACTTCACAGGATCATGCTTATTTTTATTTGCTTTTTGTTTGTTTGTTTGTTTGTTTGAGCTAATGGTGTCCTTATGGAATGTTTACATGTATTGAGGTGAGCTCTTTACCATTGGCGGTCTCCTTTAGAATGATTATCAATTGGCAGATTGATCATCAATTTCAAAGCATTTTTCAAAGATGCTACACCCCTTTTCACAGAAAAAGAAAGTGAAAGGGGAGCAGAGTGACTCATCCAGGCACTTGGACTATGTCACATGCAGAGCCCGAAATAGACTCTGAGCTCCTGGTACCCACACTCAAGGCCTGGGCATTAACACAGCTTGTACCAAAACTGATAGCAGGTGTCCCACCATGTTGCAAAGGAACATCCCCTTCTGGTGGAACATGCATTTGAAATTCAAAATATATTTGCTTGCTTTTTGACAATACATGCTATAATGCCTCCCTTCCTCTTTTGCCTAACCCTACACAGAGCTGAAAGAAAAATAAAAGTCCGTTGATCATATTTTTCCATATCAGTTGCTTTGTATTGATGTTGCTGATACTGTAAACTTGACTGTACACAAGACAAGAAAAGTTACAGCTGAACTGGGTCAGATTTTCATAAGTAATCACCACCAGATTTGGGTCACATCTGTAGATACAGCCACTGCAACCTTTAGACTCAGTTTGGAACATGGTTAAGTATGTTGAGGCCAAGCACTTTGAAATACAGGACTAAAAGCAGACCATTTGCTCTGGCCTCAAAAGTGAATGCTGAGCTCCATCCATCTTCCCTGTTTATAACCATTCTGCCCATCAAAGAAGACAAGGCTGCAGATGTAAAGGGAGCTGATGGCTCTGAGCTACACCTCAGAAGTTTGAGAGCTTGAGATCCTCCAGTTGAGAGCTGCTCATTGAGGCCCCCTAACAGTAAAAGGCTCTCGGGGAGAAGATAATGTGGCCACTCTGGTAAAATGGACTGTTCTAGGCTATACAAGAAAGAAAGCAGGATGGACTAGACCAAGTAATGTTACTTTTTAAGAGTCTTGCAAAATCAAAGTATGTTTGCAGTAGTAAAAGGTAAAAGAGGGTATGAGAGATGATCCAAGGAAGCCCAAGCCACGTAGTTAACTACTAGTACAACCCAGTAGTTCTGGTTCATTATGAATGACAAAGCAAGAAATAAATGCATGAGGGTTGGGCATGGGTGGAAACTGTTATTACAAACTAGTAAGATTGCAAATCTTGGGTTTCTTCTACCAGGCGTTCATACTAAAAATTAACCCTTTTTTTAGGGAGAACAAAAATAACTGGGAGGCACATTAAGTGTATTGAAAACCAGCTTGAATTACTGAATCTCAGAGTGGAATCCAGTAGGAAATGGGGCTGACTATGAGCAAAGATTGTAAATATTAGTTCTTGGTTCATGGTGGGTTGGTTTTGGGCAGCTGTTGGGGGGATTTTTTAATCAAAACCATCCGTGTAGAGTCACTTTCCATGCAATGAATTCCACCAAGCACAACAGGCGAGGTACCTACAGTGTGTCTGTGACAGTAAACCTACAGCTGGTACTGAACTTGCCTGGGATTAACACTTGTTCAGAGAGGGGGTAAGGAAGCACCAGCACCAGGTGCCATGTGAAAACTTCAGAGCTTTAGTGAAGAAAAGAAGATTGTCAACAGAGGTTTGACACAGGAGGGAGATGCGCTCACAGTGAGGAGAAAGGGTGTGGGGAAGAAGCTGTCGTGCCAAAGATCTGTGCCAGTAGAATTGGCAGAGAACATTAGAGCATGTGGAGCCGTAGGGTGATAAGGAGCGTAGGTCAGTGTTACAGAGTGATCTGATTCACAGTCACAAAATGTGTTTTAATACAACCAAATGCAAGAGAACCCATCCTGGAGAAAAGAAAGAAATCTCCTGTGGTAGGGTGAGAATCTGCCTCTGGAAGGAATGATAAATATAGGGTATGAAGTCAGGCTGGATAACTGAATGCTCAGCACAAAAGTACAATTGCATTTTTAGCATCTGCATCTATGTATCAATGTTATGTACTGCTTATCTCTGTACAGATGTTTCTTTAAATACAGTAGTAATTATACACAGGAGAACCACCACAAAATCTGCACAAATGTCACAGACCTGTGAAACCATTGCAGACCCAAACCATTATGCAGATGGTGAAACAGTGTTGTGTGGGAGTTCACTATTTCCACATTAACATTATTCAATCACAGTGGCCCATTTTCACACAGCTTGCTGAACTTCAGAAAGTTTGCACAAAGGTTAAGGTTTGACATTTGGAGACAGAGTGGCTTAGTCTTCTATCCTCTAGTGAGAACTACTATAAATAATCAATAATAGAAGAGAAACATACTCTTACTGCATCCCTTTCCAGGGTGGAAGTACTGAAAATACGTTTTTTTGACACAAATGCTTATTCTGAGGTCTTCATTACCAGGATTTCCAGTAAAATAGCCATAGGCAAGAAAGCACTTAATCTGACTGTTACATTAGGCTTCCTTAAACCACATCTGGCGCAATTCTGAGTGAAGGCACAAGAAAATGTCCTTGCACTTCTAAACAGACTAACAGAATTACATTTCTATCAATATGTAAAGTTGTGATGAGGTCCTACTTAAGGGGTAGTCCTGTAACGTGTTAGAATTGGGTTTTTTATAACCAGTGTGATTTCTGTTAGTTTATGCAAAGCATGCCTCTAAGAATGAGACTGAGATGGGGCATAACATCCTGTCACAGCAGCATAATTCATGACTACACTCAGAAATCACTTCTCTCTTTAGATTTAGGTATTAGTTCAGAAATTACCTCTAGAAAGCAGTATTCTCTCTCAACCACTCAGTTGTACATATCTCTAATTAAGTGTTTAGCTAATTTATTACTGCTGCCCATCTGTTATTTCTGCAGTAGTGGGTAAGTATAGCACAGTATTTTCAGTGGTACTATCACTGTATCTGTAGGTGTTGGCCCACTTCTTAATCACAACCTACCCTTCTAACTGTGGCACTTGGGGTTTTGAGGCTGTGGGAGGAGGAGGACTCTGGAGGTTGCCTGACTGCTCTCACCTGTGTCTCCTGGATGCAGGGAGCCAAAGGGAATTAAGGGAATTTAGCTGCAGAGCCCTTGAAGGTCTCCACCAAATCGGCATGAATTGTATGTTCACAACTTTGCAGGTTCGACAGAAGTAAAACCCCAATACTAAACCCAGGATGTTTGCTACAGGCTTAATCCCAATGTCCCAGAGCATGAAAGGGCAGCAAAGGTACCAACCTGATACCCATCACCAACATGGCAGGAGTCAAAAGACCAGAGTCCCAAGTCAGTAGCTGAAGCGGGCTGCACAGCAATTCCCTGGTACACAGCTGAGAGCCACTGCTTTGCTCAAGCAAACTCAGTGATGTCATCCACACGCCACTCACAGGCATGCAGGTACAAGCATGAGGTAGAGGTAATTGGCAGGGTCATTAAGGAAGTCCGTACTCCTTTGTTTGCCCATGTGTAGGTCTCATTTCCTTGTCACACACCTTGAGGTGAAGAGACAAAAGTGCCCATCTCAGAACAGCAGCCTGAGAGGGACTTTCAGGGGCTTTTTGTCCCCTTGGGACAAAGCAATTTTGCAGGTACCCAGCAAAGAGGAGTGTGGAGAAGGGAAGACATCCCACCCTACATGCCATGAGAGGGAACTGCATCTTCCTAAGGAGGAGGGCACAGAGCGAAAGTGACATTTTCCCAACTTCTCCTTCTCAAAGATGGCTGAACGACAGTGTAACCCAAGCAAACAGCAACATAACAGGTCAAGCACCGTCATAAGAGATTTCAATCTATTTTATTGACAGTTACAGGCAAATGAGAACCACAGCATCAACTGTTACTCAACATTTAAACACAGTGTTTCCTATGCACTCACAACATACAGCAATCGCCAGGAACAAGTTGTCTTAGGTCATAATGACAGCTAAGTCACAAAAAATAAAAAAAAAATAAGAAAGCACTAAGCAATCTTGCTTTTTAAATGCTACAAAAAGATCAAGAAAGGAGGAATTTGAAATAAATACTTGCTACAAAATAGGAGAGGACTTGTCAAACTCTGCTCTGTGTGTTCTGCTGGTTGGAGCAACCCACACCCCAAACCACAGAGAAGTCAGGCAGGATGTAATCCCATTGCAAGGAGGCTTCTGTCACACAATAACCTCCCCTCTCCACTAAGGCTTGGTTCTGACCAAAAATGCATTCATCCTTCACCCCTGGTTTCTGAGGATTTACTGTTTTGTTACAGCACTGGATATGTCACTTCCAGTTTAATGCAACGAATTTCAGGCTGACCACAATCAGGTGTGCAGCTACTTAGCATGAGTTCTTTCTCCAGGAAGGTTTAAGAGTAGCCCTTAGTGTTATGTTAGTCCCTGGCCTCAAGTAAGAACAAAGTGAAAAACAGATGCTGCCATAAGCACAAAACCCTGATGTGCTGAGCCACACAATTGCAGTAGAAGAACTGAAGATAAGAGTAACACCCACTGACCCAGCCTTTCCAGCAGCCAGCAGTGACCAGGAAATGACCTTTTTCCCCCAGCAGACTGATCATTGCCGAGTTCAGTCTGCAGGGACACCCCACCAGCAGCAGTGAGACTCTTGCAGTACCAATTGGATGTAATCCACACATAATTGACTGAGTTACAGAGCTGCAAAGACATTCAGTTCCTTTAAAGCACAGATCACTCAGATTTACACTAAGTATGACATATTAAATATAGGTCATCCTACAGTCAGGTTCCCGTTCTTTAATTTCAGTTAGAGTAAGACAAACCTGTCACATGTGAGTCAGCTTCAAAATGCTCTTGGAGCAGTGGGAGTTTTCCTCCATACAGAACTATGTAAATACCAAAAAAGAAACTAAAGATTTGACCTTTGTTTACCCAAGTGAGTCTCAATTGACCAAAAGGCACGTCAGATTTTAATAGCATTTCTAGGATTGATTCAGCTCTGACAGGCCAACTTCCACAACTTAACTGCAAGTACAGCATCTGTCAGCAGGAAGCCTACACAAAGACTGCAAGAGGTACCAGGAACCCACAAGTTGCACAAAATAAACACTTTGGTGCAAAAATCTGAAACAGGAGCAGAGCCAGCATGATAGAATGCACTGATTTATTCACCACCTTCACTCTAGTAAGGAGCCCTCCTGCAAATGTCTCCACTGCATCTGGCTCTCCCAGCGGAATGCTCGGAGGGCTGGAGAAGGTGCATGAGCAGTGCCAGTCCTCCAGCAGCACCAGTGATGAGTCAAGCCCCATCTGCACATGTGCATGGGGGCCAGTCATCCAGGGGGCCATGTGAAACCAGCCACGAGCACCATCAGCACAGGAGCAGGGCTGTCAGAGATGCCCCATGACAAAGCTCTGTGTCCCTTTGCTCACATGTAAGGCCAAGACAAATCCTCAACAAGGGCACTTTTACCTTTAGTCAGTCACAGCTTCATGACCGTCTTTGTAATGCCTTGGGCAAATATTGACTTGGATCCAACAGACTGAAAATATTTGGTTTGCACCAGATGTGGTGCGTATGTATCTTTGAAACATTAGCTAAAGGAGTGATTTGGGAAAATAAAAATTATAGGTGGATGTGTTTACTTTGCAAAGTTGTTCACATTGTGCCCAGATGCCAGAAGTGTGCATGAAGGTTTCACCCACAGGAAGAAAGGCAGCTCTAAGTGCCACGATGCACAGTAAAACCGTGCGTGCACGTGCATTCCTGTGCCTGCAGCTCACCACATGATAGAGGAAGGGCTGAGGATCACTGGTGAGACGTTAACGGGTCCATGGATTCCTGCTCTCATGACACCTGGAAATGTCTGGTAGCTGCACAATAATTACTGAGCTGATTGCTTCGGGACACGGCCTCCAAAGTTCTTGGCATGTAATGTTGCAGCTTTCTTGCTTTCTGCAAGAACTTGAGCACCATTTCTGTGGCCCACAGCTGACAGCAGCTTTGGAAATGCAGACACTGTTCCAAGAGAAGGAAGGTAACTGCCCACTCCTCTCCCATTTCTCTTGCCCCAGCTGATTAGAAATTAGAGTTCCAGTAAAAAACAAGCATCGAAAGCACACATCTAAGCAGAGAAACACCTTTTGTTAGAAGGCTGATAGCAACAGAAAGGTAGTTCAATTGGTTTAAATTATTTCAGTTTTCAATTCTTAGGTCCCTCCCTGCCCCAACTGTCAATTCCTCATGTGCATCTACTCTCTTTTGCTAAAAATCATCAGTCGGGTGCAGCTTTGGCAGTCACAGAGCTTGCTCATGGAAACTTCCCTCTCTCATGGAGAGAGAGGGAAAGCACTTCAGCTCCGTTCAGTAATCAATGGATATTCCCAATACAATATTTTCATTTTGGGAATTGATGTGCATTCATTTTGGGGGTCTTTCACAAGGAACAAGAGGGTGAAAAAAGGTTCATTTCTGTATTTACCAAATAAGTATAAAAGAAAAACCACAACATTTTGTTCAGTATATTTGCAGGAAAACCCTAGTGAAATATTTGTTTGTTGGACCACTCAGGGCCAAACTCGGTAAATTTTGTATAGAAGGGAATTATTCTTTTGGGACTGCAAATTCATAACAATGCCCTTCAACTACCTCTCTTAAAATAATTGAATTGGCAGCACATCCCAGACAGCACTTGAGAAGTACAAGAGTAACATTTTGCTGAGTCTTTTTCCACTAGTGAATCTTTTAATCAGAAACGCAGCACCTGACACCTGGGGCTTTTATACCCTCTGAACAGTCAACAGATTTTGCCCAGAGCAAGAAAAACCAGCAAGCCACATACTGATCCACACATACACCACGACTGATGCAATGCCTCCTAACCCCACTGGAAATGCAGGGGTGTTGGAACTTTCCTGGTCATGAAGGACCACTACAGCACCCAACCCCTCCTTCCAGACAACTTACCTACAGGCTTACTGTGAATCTCTGCAGAAAACTAAACCTGAAAACTACTTGGGCACTAAGCTTGCAATTCATCTGATAACACTGAGCTGCAGGAACATTGCACCTCCCAAAAGGGGAGTTACAGATTGGTTTCAACATCATGATCAGTTAAACCAGCACTAGGAAAGAGATGAATCTTTAGCTATATATTTCCTTGAAAATATTCCATATCATTACCAGAAGCCAAGACACTTCACAGTAACATACCACAAGTTCAGGAGCTAAGGTTATTTCAGAGGAGCCTTAGAAAGACACTCTGTACTCATGGGTAAGGTAGCTAGGCTCAGGCCTTGGTGTCACAGCAGCATGCAAAGCCTCCTAATGCAGCAGTAAATCTAGAAAGGCCATTTGAGGTTTCTCCCTGCCAAGAAAACTCTTTAAACGTGTTACAGTCAATATGCCTCATACCTTCTGAGCCATCATCCCCACCATCCACTGATAGGGACAGGAGCTCCCTCCCCAGCAAATTATTGACAGTCCAGCATGCTCTTAGCTCGGCTTGTCTGAGTGACTTCAGCATAGGTTTCCTTCCTCCAGATTGCAGCATGCATTCGAGTATTCCACCTCCCAAGTCATATTCAGGTTACAGTTCCCCTTCAAGGTGTTTGAGGGTTTCCTGTGGAGGAATCAAATCTGTCCAGCACCACCTCATGAAACCTTAGCCTGACCTTTCTGTCTGTGACTGCCCAGAGCTTGGATGTGCCAGAGGCACTTGCTGCACACACAGTTTCTCTCAGTGCTGTAGTGGAGTTTCCTCCATCTCTTTGTCAACCGCTGTTACAACATAAAACCAAGCACCACTGTCAGCAAGATGCGCAATTACCGTATTTTAAATTTCTCTTTCAAGTTTATAGGCCTGCAAACACACACAAGGAGTCCCCAACAGGGACAGGTGGACTTAAACACAATCTCCTCTGGCCCATGACTTTCCTATACTGATGGCACCTTCCCTGTTCCCTCTGCTCCTCTGCCCTGGCTAGCCTTTACACATAGGGGCAGCTTAGTTTATTTCTGTCCAACAGAAGTGAGTTTCAGTCCTCAGGGCATCATATAAAATTAAGTCATATCGTCAGTCCCATGAACAAGGCTTTGTCAGAGCTAACAATGAAAACCTGCTTATCGAGGCAGGAGGAATTGGGCTCATTTACACTTGTTTAAGTTGACAAAATATTTTTTTATACTGTGGAAAACTTAAAACCTCTCAGAAGCATGGCTGGGCAACTGCAGTGTCAAGATGATCAGAGATTTTCATGTCCCTGGCTACTGTAGGCTGTGCTAGAAGGGCAGTTTAGCTCCTTTAGCCCATAAACCACCCTTTTATTGTCTATATACATAAGAGCATCCTGCTGGAATAAAGAGATTGAAGAAATAGGAAGCAGCACCCAAAACACAGGCCAGGAGCAGGGCTGCACCCTCACAGGTCTGTGTGTACCATGTGCTGGCCTGCCTGGGGGCTCACATGCCAGCTCTTGGCAAGGTTAATTGCCACCAGCTCTCACAGGGAGGTGACACTCCCCCCTCACAGCATGGGGGCCCAAGAGAATGCACAGCCCTGAGTCACCCCCCAGCAGCAGCGGAGAACAGGCACAGCAGTGCCTGCAGCCCAGCCACAGAAAGAGGAGAAGCAGCTTTTTGGGTCGAAAGCAAGGCCTGGTATTTTTGCCTACTACGCTAGTCAGGAAAATGAAGCACAAGGAAACATTTTTTTGGTCATTGTTGACAGGCTTTTTTACCCTTTTTGCCCCCCTGCAAAGCAAAGCCCACCAGAGCTTCAGGACTGCCAGGTCTCTGGCCAAGAGGCACTGGTACCACCATTGGAGACTGATTCACGTGCCAGTACTTGTACTCTCAGGGAGCTTCAGTGATTGTCAGCTGCATTCCCACCACACAGGTAACAGGAAGAGGGATTGGAGAGAGGGCAGTAACATTTGCCTAGGAGACACTCACTACCAGCATCAACAGACAGCCTCACTGGAACACATGCTGCACATCCAGTCATGCTGCTTAACTGCAGCATTTCCCCTGATTCAGGTGAACAGTGGCAGAACCCAGCTCAGCTGGTGCCGTTGTCCTTTTGTGTTACTCTTCATGTTTGGGACCCATAGGATCCAACAGTTTGTGGGTGAGAACCACACCTCCTTATACCTGCATTGTGTAGAGAGCATATAGGCTCTCCAGCCACTGCTGAGATCTAAAAACAACGAGTCCTTAATCTTGCCAAAGTATTAGTACAAAGGCTGTGGCAGCCTTCTCCAACATACAGAAGTTCACAGAAAAAATTGCTCAAACATGAGATTTCAGCAACCAAACATGCAGAGGAACAAAACCGACATCCAAATGGCAAGTGGAAAGAGCCACAGTTGAAAACTAAACCACAGTAGTCTCAGAAGAGAGAAGTAACAGTCAAGCATCTCCCCTTCTGCAAATATTTGGTGCCCAGCAGTTTGAGGCACTTCACACTTAAGCAGGCACATGCTCTTCCACGGCCCCATGTCTTCCTGGAGTATGGGAGTGATGTGAAAGGTTTCAGACTGACATATTTAGAATTCTGGGAAAAGTAAGAGAGGACAGAGCTCACCCCAGTTGCATAAAACCCCTTCCTCCCATAAATGCAACCGTTCTCTTCCATCTCTGCAAGGGCCTGTGACGCAATTTGGGCTGGGGAAACTGGGAAGGAAGCACCCGCTGGAACATCACCTCCTTCGCCTGGGATGAAGGGAGAGGTGGCAAACGGCCTCACCACCTCAACTAGCCACAGAAATCAATCCAAAGATTGCCAAACCCCTGGAGGGAACAACAGCAGCGAGCCCTACCAGAGCTAGGCCCAGCTGATAAATGGGCAGGAGAGAGTGAGGCTGCCTGGCTGAGGAGAGGAGCTCACAAGCAAAAACCTCAGCCATGATGGAAATATCACACAGGAAGGAGACTCTTCTCAATTGCCATTAATGTTAATTTGAGCTACTGAAAACACAAATAATTCCAAAACCAACTGACAGCAGATACATAGAGTACACAGCAGAGCTCAGCAAAGGTCAGGCCCTGCAGCACAAAGCCCAGCACAAGCACACAGGAAGAGCCAGCTCTTTGCTCTCTGAGCTCGAGGTGACAGCACTCTGACTCACACTCACTATTACTCAGTGTGAGCATCCCAGTCCAGAAGGTCCGAGCTCCCTGGCTGCAGGTTTGCAGTAAGGGATGTCTACCTGCAACCATCATTCCTGCAGCAACTCAAAGAGTTAGAACAGCTACATAAAGAGGATCAAGACTATTTTCCACCCATTCCCTTTCTGCATCTTACCCTTCTGCCTGCCTATCCATGTTGCTGTGTTTCAGGGAGGCAAAGGGCAATAATAGAGGCAGAGCTGACAGTCTGTGAAATTGGGAATTTAACAGGTCTAACAGGTAACATAAGATCCCTTGGCTTAAATCAGTTAAACTTAATTGGTAGAAGGAGTCCTTGGAAGCAATTTAGACCAAAGTAATGTCTATTATTTTCTGGCTGACCACAAAATACTATTAATTTGTTGTGGCTCTTCATTTCAACACTTAAACTTTCCTATATGAAATACTAAAAACATTTTTTCCCTTTTTTCAGATGAGTACACTCTTTTGAACTTTTTGAGAGTTAGCTTCTTGTCTCTTGCAATAATACCTCTTTTTCCCCTTTGAACTCACCCCTTGAGTCTGTCAGTGAGCTTTGGGAATGCATTATTCATAGGAGGGAAAAAAAAGTACAAAACGTAAGTTCTATATCTTAATGAACTGTCTGTCACCTCAGAGGACTACCATTTCCCTTTAATGCCATCTGGCCCTATTACACTACCTAAATCAATGGAGTATCTTGGCCATTTTCAACACCTGCTGTGCTGCACTCCTGCCAGCCAGTGCCAGAGGTGGTGGAGCAGCCACCTCTGAGCCTTGTGCCACAGAGGGAGCTGGCAGCATGGGCCAGCAGCTGAGCTGCCTTCTGGGCTGCTTGAGCAGAGGAGCCCAGCATTGCTGCAGCAACTGCCAGTGCCTTGGGAAGCTGAGTCTGAGGGAGCTGGGGTGGATGTACCCCATGCTCTGCAGTATCCAGCTGGCTGGGAGATCCCACACGTGTCAGAAAGTTGGCTGGACACTATTAAAATAATTTCAATACCTGTTACATTATTTTCCTTCTATGTCCCCTTATTCAATATTCTTTTGTTATGTCACCTCTACCAAAAATAAAACCCCAAAAATGCAGATGAGAAGCAGCATGCTGGAACAAGCACACACAAGTAGTTTGCTTTCAACTTATTTGAAAGCTTTATCACGTGTTCCAGGTAATCCGTTAGGCAACATTATTCCAACAAGGTGTGGCCAGCATTTTTACAATGTATGAAAAATTGCCTTCAGATTTCTGTGATCTCTCTTTACAGTCCATATGTTGTGCATATCACAGATTGGTGTGACACAGACTCAAGAAACATTCTGAGACTCGTGTGTTGTGTTTTTTCATTTTTCTTCCCCCAGTAAAGAAGTCATAGACAAAACTAGATACCCATATCCAATGCACATTCAGACATATCTGTAGTTTTAGATGCACAAATACCTTTAAAATCTGGTTCCATCATTTTACACACCTTATAATGCGTAACAGATATTTACATGCCTGAAATCTATTTAGATTGCTTTATTACTCAGAGGAAAAAAATACTGGAAACTATCACTAGCCTACTGAAAATTTTAAAAAAATATCCTTGGCATTCTCAGAAGCCACCTCCAGTGCAAGTGAAAACAGACAGGATGTGGCTTGGCATGGAGTAAAGTCTAAGATTCAGTAGGGAAAATCTCTGGAACTTTAACTCTGAGCAGGCATCTAATAAGGTGTCTGCTAGAGACACACTCCATTGACTTACATGCATATTTCAGTGCTTTTCTAAATCAGAATTTCCTCAAAGGGCTGTATACTGAGCTATGTTTTACTATTTAGAGTACGACCCAAATCTCACGGAGTAAAGGCAAAAGCCATTCCTGATGTGAACTGTGGTTATGCTGGAGATGAATTTGATACAACTGACCTGTTTGGTTTTTCTCTCTTACAGGTGGAAAATGCAGAGACTTGAGGAGCACAACGTGCAACAGCAGCACAGCTTGCAAGCAGAGTTGCACGAGTCTCGCAATCTTTCACCCAAGGCTTGTTCTAGAAACCTCTTCCTCCCTCCTCCCATCAACTGCAACAAATGTTTTGCTTGAGGAAGGAGCAAGACCCAGAAGAGCTGCTCTCTAACTTGTGTTGCAATATCCAATCTGAGTGTTACTATCAGCTTTTGGAAACTGACTGTATAGAAAATACAGATGATGTTTGCATATTTTAATTTTAAACATCTCTGCTTGGCATACGGATGGAACCTAATAAGGCACTTTGTTTCTGCCTCATGAATTAATTCAGCCTGCTAACTGATTTGGATAAAGCATTTTGATTCCAACTAATAAACTTGTTTTCTGTGCAGGCAAAACAACTTTTGGAAGCAAAGTAAAAAGTTCTTTAGCTTGACAGAGAAATACTTCTATAATATCTATGAGGAATAGACCTTTTATTTTTATAACCCACTTGTTCCACCCATGTCTTTTAAATCAATCAGATAAATTCACCTTGTTTTTCAATGCCCTGAATCCTGATAGCTCTGCACACTTGATAGGTAATTTAATCATTGTTGGTGTGGATGAACACAAGCTCAAATTAGCTTCTGAAAGGCTTAGCTGTCCCGTAGATAGCTCTGCCTTTCCACTTTTATGCAGGAACTGAGCTTCACCAACTGGTTAGCTAGAGGTGTCATTAAAAATTTACAGAAAGAAACAAAGGTGTGCTCCAGTGTCTCTCCTTACCCTTTCTAGTGTTACCCTGGCAAACAAAAGGTATGGAACCTGCTTCATGAATAATGAGTCATGTAATATGCATAATGCATTTTTAATAGCTCACAGTAATAACATTGAGAGAGATATTTCCAATCTTCAGACTTGCTCCACAGCCTCTCAGTAGCCTGTTCTGATTCTCCCCAGATAAATCTTCTTTTCCTCTTCTTCATTTCAATTCCCCACCTTAGAGCCATGACTTTTCCCCACGGGTAGCTGCATTTCACCCAAACCAGCAGCTGGCACTCATGCAAACAGGGCTGGGGACATGGGAACACCCTCCTATGCAGCAATGCAGAAACATTTCAGGGGGCTTGGGTCTGAGCTGCAGCCCATCAGTGGTGCCCTGAGACACACCACTAACTGCAACCCACTCTGGGAGGAGACACTTAAACCCATAAAACACCTGGGGGTTTCTTCCCGTGAAGAACATTCTTGTCACCTGTGCTGTGTCCATGCTGCCTCCTCAGCCACCCGCCTCACCCTCACTCAAACAACACTAGCTGCCCTGTTTGGAAATGGGACGTTCCGAGGGGGCAAGCACACATTGCTATTGTAGTTTTAAAGGTAAATGCCAACAACTGAGCCCGCTCAGGGCCTGCTGGAGCAAGGCCTGCCCAGAAGGAGGATGGAGGGAGGCTGTGTATGGCAGTAAGGGCCCTCCTGAGGGCAGAGGGACGGGGGGCAACAGCTGCAGCCCGGCCAACCCATACCCAGAACCCCTGGCCAGCACTCACTTCATCCACAGCAACAGCTTCGCTGAAAAATGAATACTGAGCATCATCCTGGGGGAGCCCCAAGCCTACCTGTGCTACCGGCTGAGCCACGCCCTGGAGCCTGCCCTGGCCTGGGTGGGACCGAGGCCGCCTGCATCACCACCGAGTCTCCTGCACTGACCCTCTACATTAATTAATCCAGTATAATGGGCCTAATGTGGTCTTCGGAGCACCTGGCAGCTCCTGCGGTGTCTGTGCCGCGTCCCTTCAGCCCGGTTGCCGTGACTGTGGCCGCGTTTCTGCTCAGTGAGAGCTCGGCCTGCGGCGCCCGGCCCGCGCATCCCCAGGGCCAGAGCGCAGCCCCGCCCGGGCGGGCGAACCCTGAGGGGCCGCGGCCTGCCAGGGCAGCTCCGTGGGGAGCCAGCCGAGATTCTCAAGGGTGGCAGAAAGCAGAAGAACAGGGAGGATTTCGGTGGCACCGTGGTAGGTGAGTGCCCCGGCCTCGGGCCGGCAGGGTGCCCTAGCGCTGGGCCAGCCCAGCAAGGCACAGGGCGACTCTGCTCACTGGGTTCATCCAGAATAAATGTACAAAGCTGGAAACATGAGTATATACCCTTGTGGGCACACAAGATTACATGCACGTGTGAAAAAACAGGCTACCGTGCTGTGCTTTGTTGGGAAAAGGACAAGGGACCCCTCCATCATTCTCCTGCTTCTCTTTTGTATGGGCTGCAACTGCCAGATGGAGCCAGCCCTGCTGACAAGGCAGGCAGGCAAGGCCCTGCGAGTCCCAACAGGCTGAAGTATAAATGATGCACCTGCTGCTCAGGTGTCCCTGCAAACTCCCAGGCACAGACATTTAATCTTGTGGGAGACATTCAAGTTGCTCCTGGGCTAAGCAGGGACTTCTGGCTGTCTACATTTCCAAAGCAGAGGCTTAAAACTGCTGTTTCCCCCCAAGCCCCTTTTATGGTGATAGTCCCAGCCATGGTATACCCTAATCCTCAAAAGTGTAAATGTTTATCTGAAATCAGTAGGAATTGGAACAAATAAATGTGGCAGTTGTGTGCTTTGATCACCGCAGCCCTTGTGCCTGCGTTCCCTTCTTGGATGCTGCATCTCTGACAATCACTTTGTGTATTGTTGTAATGGCTGACATCCACAAATGTGCAGTTACATATAAAATAAAAATCACTCTAGACCATCCTCGATACTTTATTAACTTAAATCATTGTTCTAATAAATATGTACCAAGAAATGTAAGACACTCCATAAAATCTAAATAAGGACATTTACAAACTTGTCAACATAGTAAAAACAGCTCTTTTTTTTTAACTGAGGTACATGCAGAGTTGTTAAGGCAAATTAAGTAAATTATACTTTTACAGTAAGTCCTGCCCACCTCAGAAAGTTTCCCTTTTAAAATTAAAAAAACAAACTCAAATATACAACTGATGCTATTGAGTAGCTATTTTCCAGTTATTAGAACAAGCCCAGAGTGTAGAAGCCAGTAATGGTTCTGGACAGAAAGACTGTGCTTCCCTGGTGCTCCTGCCCTCCTCAGGCAAGTTCACTTGTTGGTTTCTAGTTCTAAGGCATAGTTCTGTGCTTTGGCTTTTTCACTGGTCTTTCACAAGTTTCTTTCTCCCTAGTGGATGTAGGAAGAAGTAACCCTCCACGCTTCAAACACAGTGGCAGTTGGGCCTTGCACAGACAGAGATGGCTCTGGGAGGATAAAAAGGACCTCTCTGTAACTGTTAATGCAGCTCCTGATTTGCACCAGAATAAGTGAGAGCAGGATCAGACCCAAGCTGGTACCTTGGGTTAAAAACCAGCAAGATGTCAAACTTTGACAGTCCTGATCCTCCGTGTTTTCCTGACAGGAAGTCATCCAAGAGTGAACCCATTCAGCACTGAACACAACTGGGGCAGGTGCTGATGGCTCTTTGTCATTACCCCATGTAAACACTGTTATATCCATTTCCCTGCCAGCTGATTCAAGCTACTTGAAGGGGTTCATCATGACCATGGGAGAAATATTTTCCAGCTTGAAGATATCTGGTAGCTTATCCATCTTTGGAGTATTTGTAAAAAACTTATATTTCAGTGTTATTTCAGAAACAACGAGGGGAGGAGTAAGAGAGAAACCCCAGCCTTTACTTTCCCCTTTCACAGTCATTCAAGTTGAGCTGTCAACACATGGCTCTGTCCTCTTCTTTCCTCTTTGAGCTCCTGTTCAGAAAGGTAATGCCAGGTCTGTGTTCAGGACAGGGCTGGGGTCCAGCAGGGAAGCCACGGGAGCGTGCTCTCATAGTGTTGTAGGCGCTTTCCATATTGCGGTTGGGACTCATTTCAGGCCGTGCTGCGTCTCCCGGTGTCTCCGTAAATCCACCTTTCGCTGGAAGCCTTTGCCACACAGATCACAGCCAAAGGGCTTGAAGCCTGTGTGCTTCCGACTGTGGGTGATGAGGTTGGAGCTCTGACTAAAGGCTTTTCCACACACCTGGCACTTGTGAGGCTTCTCACCTGCAAGCAGAAGGTGGGAAAGAGAGAGGCTGTGAGAGAGGCAACACGCTGCTTACGTGGGACCACAGCAAATATACGCTGGTACTTAAAGCTTATCAAAGAGATTTTTGTGTGATTACCTAAGAAGTCGTTCTTACAAAAAAACATGCAGTTGGGAGCCCCAGAGAGAGCAGAAGCTGAGCCTCCACTGCAGCTGAGCAGGCCTGGACTTGGGTGCACCTCCATCAGCCCAGTACAGTGCTGGGAGTAGCCTAAACCACGGCGTGCTCTCAGGACACCAGACCGTGTGAATGTATTTGTCTGCATGGTTCTGTGCAATTTTAACTGGCTTTGTGTCCTAGAAACACGAGAAACTCCTGGAAAAGTGATGAATGCCTGACATCGATTACTACATCAGCATGAGGGCAGGTGGAATAGGTAGATAGAGGTTGTTAAAACAAACCCAGTGATCTGGGGTCTGCCCCCCAAGGGAGGTATGAGGGCCATTAAGTGAATCCTGAAGGGCAGAGTTCATCCAGACATCTGTTCTCTCTGTTACCTGCACTGCAATGCCAGCAGTCAGAGCCCTGAAGTTCTCCTGCAGGCAAATAATGTAAATGGGAATAAATGCAGCCTCTGGAACTTCTGTAGAGGAGTCAGTGGCAAAACTCCATGGGAGCAGGATCTAAGTATATTTTCATACTGTTTACTATCAAATAACAAATAAAAGGGAGCTCAACCACAATACCAAGCCGGATTTTCAGAGTGGCTTTGCACCTGCAGAGCCCACTGGCTTCAGCTGGGAACAACAAACTCTTTGGGTGTTTGAAGATCAGATTCTTAGAATCAAAAAAATAATACAAAATGTGCTGAAGGCTCATTTCACAAGAATATGGTGCATATGAAAGGAATCCCTCATTCAGTTAAGGACCTGTTTTTATATTAGAAACTTAAAAGCCCAGGCAGAGTTTCTGATCTCACAAGAAAATAAGCTGACTGATTCAGAATTTGTCTGAAATTCTACTTAATCAAACCTCATTTGAAAAAGTTACTATGGAAATACTTCTTGTATTAATTCATAAATAGTTCATTTTTATCCAGCAACCTTCAGTGAAAAATCTTTGTAACATTTATTATTCACTGGTTGTCACCTAGGAAAGTCACAGCCAAGCAGTGCTACATATAGCGCCATTTCTCTACACAGTTGCCCTTTTTAGGCTTCAGCCTTTATATCTGCTAGTGACCACTGTCAGGAAAAAGGATTTTGGTCATCTGAACCATAGGCTTGGCCAGTACAACCGATACTTCATGTCTACAGATCCTTCCGTATCTTACAAGTTCATTTCCCTCTACTTCAAGTGAACAGTGCAGGTCTGAAAGGTAAGATATTCTTTTAATGATTTCTGATAAACCTGCCTTCTCACTGAATGATATTTTTGAAACTATTTCCTTTGGTGATTCACCTGCACTTTATATTAGTTTCCATGTTCACTGGTAACAGTGAAACTTGAGAACTCTGCACCTCTCCTTCCATTCTGTATCAAACTGCAGCCATTTCTCAGAAAGTCCAGGTGGAAGTGCAGACAATCTCTGAACAAATATTTAGACTAAGACCTAGGCCCTCCAGTTTAGTGTTTGATCTAGAGGAGGAGACTCCTGTTGTTCCTATTGTAAATTGGTAGATCCTGCAAAAAGCAATGCTGTAATCAAATTCACCTGTCATTTTCCCGGGACCTCAGCTGTAAATCAAGGCCACACGAATATAATACTCTACAAATCATCTTACACAAAAGCCCTTTAAATCAACATTGGTGGATCCTGTTAAGGGAACACTGATTGGATTGCGAGGATTTTTGTAGGTTATTCTGCAGCTGCTGTTCATTGAACCACATTCAGATTAGCCTCCTTTGCCTACGTAGAGCTCACATAGCATGAACAGCAGTGGACAGAGAGAAGCATAGGCAGGTGTGTGTGCTGTCCCGGCTGAGGAGGAATGGACTGCTGCAGAGAAACCTCTTCAGAGACCTGCCCTCGTGTTGGGGCTGACACCAGCGGCTGCAGGGCTGACCTGTGTGAATGAAGGTGTGTTTCTTCATATCAGATTTCTGGTGGAACCGCTTCCCACAGTACTGGCACGGATAGGGTCGGGTGTCTGAGTGGATGAGCAGGTGGGTGGACAGAGTAGAAGATCTCTTAAAACTCTTGCCACAGATCTTACAATCAAAGCTGCGTTCCTGCAGAGAGATGAGCCCAGACACACACATTACATCGCTCCAATGACTCCATCAGCAACAAACTGCCCAGCAGCACGAGTTTTGCCCCTTCTGCCTTAGCAAGAACTTACACTTCTCGGGAGAGCTGGACTGGCCTACACAGATGGTAACACTGACTTGATAGTAACACTACATGATAAAAAAGATAATGTATCCTCTCCTAGTGCTGTGCACTACTAAAATTTAATTGAACAGCTCTTCCTGCTGGCAGGAATGGCCAGGTGGGAGCAACCCCAATGGACTGGGCAGACTCTGCCAACACACTTTATCAGAGGCCTGAGACACAATCACTCTACTGAGAAGCCCAACAGCTGCAGCACTGTTCAGAGGCCACTTCTCCCCTGTACACAGGAAAGTGGGTGCCAAGAGCTGATAGGGTCTCTTGGGAAATCTCTGTGGTAGACTAAGTTCTGGCATGATAACAACTAACTGCTTTTTTTAATTCCATTAAAATTCGAGTGGAAGGTATGTAGAGCACCTGGGACAAACAGCTTTTCAGTTTACTACTTTAACATATAAAACCAAATGCCTCAAGATCTTACTGTCTCTCACCTCTCCCTCACACACTCCTCTCCACCAGTTTCTTATACCATATATCATCTCTTCTTTCCATCCTTTAACTTCCATTGCACCTTCCTCTTCCTTCTATGCTTTCACACAATCACCTTCTTTATTTAGCTTTTAACGCATTCTCCCCAAAATGCTGTCCCTTCCATGGACATATTATGCAGGGCTGCTCTTTTCACCACTGTTTGATGGATAATGAGATATCTCCCTTCATTGTGTGCTCTGATGGTTGCACACTCACAAAATTATAAATTAAAGAGAAAAAAAAAATTGTAACTGTAACTCTATCCTCCAAAAGTCAATCTGACGGAAGATTTGCCAGGTCAAGTGGGTGGGGAAGGGGAAATATGGCATAGTATCAGCAGGTGGAAAATGTTACAAGTCCTCCTACCAAAATTAACCACCATATTCTTTTGGTGTGTGACTCAGTGTGTCGAGACGGGTAAAGTCAGTGCTCTGTACCTGAATGGTCGTTCAGATGTTCCCTGCACTGACAAAAATGACTACAACCAAGGGAAGACTCACTTCTTTGTGGGAGGGAGGAGAAAGAATAAGGAGTGCTGCATCAGAAGAAAGCACACTGAGTTGCTTTAGCTGTTTAAAAAAAGCCAACATCTGCATTACAGTTTCCAGCTCTGAGAGTGAACATCTATTATTTTCTGTTACTTCTGGAGTGCCAGAAGTGCCCATTGCTTAATACAGACGCGAGCAAGGTCTGAAGAATGGAAACAAAGCCTGAGTTCTTTAGTTACCTGATTAGCTCCTTTGCACACTGACTGGCCATCCTTTCCTCTGATTGTCATCATATTCATCACCTACAAGTGCCCACTGCAGCCCTCCCACATTCTCTTCCCCTCCTCAGTTTAGGTCCCTACCTCCTTGCCCTGTATTTGCCTTCGTGGCTTCCCCAGCCAGCAGAATCGAGCTGCTGGCCCCGGCCCCCAGCCGTCCATCCTGGCAGCCTGCCTGCTCTCACCTGTGAGTGCACGGCCTTGTGCTGCTCCAGGCTGACTGCATGGCCGAAGGTCTTGCCACACATGTCACAGGCAAAGGGCCTCGTGCCACTGTGCGAGCGGCGCACATGTACCTCAAGGCCATGCGGTGTGGAGAAGACCTGAGGAAAGAGTACACAGTGTCAAGTTTGCCAGGGAGAAAGGGCTGGAGGAGAGTCATATCCAGTGTGGGAGAAAGGGATCCCTACCTTGCTGCACTTGACACACTTGTAAGAGCCAGTGCTGATGAGCAGTGGGCGGCACAAGAGGTCAGACTCCACTTTGATGCCACCTGGCCCCTTTTCCTGCTGCAGCCCAGGCTGTGTTTCGGCATAGAGTCCAGGAGCTGCTGCTGGCGGCTGCTCAAAGAGCCCCGGCCCCGGGGAGCTGAAGTCACCATAGAGTCCCAGGGAAGAGCTACACTCGGCGCCATAGAGGGCGGGCTCGGAGCCTCGGTCGCAGAAGAGCCCCAGGGCTGAGGTCCGCTCCAGCGTCGGGCAGGGCCTGTAGCTTTGCACAAGGTGCCTGAGCTCGGAGCCACCCAGGCTGTTCCACATGTACGGTTTGAAGGGCACCGAGAAAGGGGGTGCCTCATCTAGGGATGGACACACAGATCTCTCCGAGGCTGTGGAAACACAAGGGCATGGGAATTGGTGTGCTTCCTGATCCAGACACTATGATGAGGCAGAACAGTCTCAGCACCCAGGCTTATGTCCAGAGCCTGACCCCTGTACTGCACTTTGAGGCTGCCCTTTCATCTCAATGGGAGGACATTTTATATTGCACATTTGGGTCTGAGTGTCCAGTACTACCTACTTGCCCAATGTCCCAGCCAAATTATTTAAAGCCAATACCAGTTTTGTCTACCTCCATCTCTGGATACCTGGGTGTGTACACACTGATCTGACTAGTAAGAGTGTAAACAGCTCAGTCTGCAATTTCCTATAGTTTTATCTGCAGCTTCTTGGAAACGTATCTACCATGTCCCAAGATGGACATTGAAGCTGACAGTCTACATGTTTAAGCTTTGATGGAGATCACACACACACACACACATATATATGTGCATATATAACCTTACAGAGGTGCCAGACAGAGCAAATGTGCTGAGATTTACCTGGTCAACAAAATCAAATCTTGTTACACAATTTAATGCTCAAATCTAGTCTCTCAAATTCATGCCACAACTGACCATAACTATACTACGGCATAACTTAAATAAGTAATGCCTTCTGAGGTGCTTGCATGTTGTGCTTCACTTTTTCAGGAAAAAAAAAAATTTACTCCTCCTCTGAAAGAAAATCATGGTTGTTTCAGATTGCTCTGAGGTTCTCCATATAAAGAAATTGAGTCCACCCAAAACACAGGGCTTTGAAAAATCTTTGGGATGGGCCACATTAAAACCTGAAGACACAAACCCATTTTCCTAGCAGTTGTAATCAAAGCAAATTTCCACCAGGGCAAGTTCAAATGGCTTCAGCAGACTCTTAAGAGGCTTGCCTTCAGCAGTGGCATCTCACCAATGCAGTGGGCACATGAATCACACTTGGGGGCCCACAGCTGAGTCTGATGCAATGGCAAGAGCACAGTCTTTGAGAGGAATGTTTAAAGGCACAACTGCTCAAGGAGCCTCACATGGAGGAAAGCACAACTGGGCATGGAACATGAGGCACCAGACCACAACTGTGTCTGCCAGAGATGCTGATTAATGCCTGAGGTGCACTGCTTTCACTGCTCATCATAACAGGCAGCAGCACTGAGAGAGTCAAATGTCTCCACTGAATAACAGTTTTAGTGATCCAAGGAAGAGATGAATCAATTTGATTCCTTCCTAGAGATACTGGCATCAAATGCCAATCAAATGATGCCTTCATAGAGATACTGGCATCCCTTATAACTTGGGCTTCCAGAGTAACCTTCCTTAAGCAAAAACTTGTCCACCCACAATGGATCTCTTACTTATTAATGTCAGCTCCCATGGCTTTTTCATCTTTTGGCAAACCAAGATAAATGGGGGTGGACTAGGGAAAGGAGGCATGATGTGTTAGGCTATCCATTTGGATAGGGAACTGGTCACTGAGAGGTTACAGAAGGCAGTAAGAAATGAGGTTTATATTGAGCTTTGAATGACTTGACTTTTTCCTATCTTTGACATAATTTCAGATGTTAACACTCTTAAATTCTTCCATTGAAAGAAATTAGCAATCTTTTGGCTGGAAATATATGCACACATACCATCTGGGATATTTGAAGAGAGTGATGAAATCAAATTAGCTGACATAGTGTTCAGCATGATTTTTCCTGTTCTGCACTGACTGCAGAGTTGTGGTCAGCATCGCACCATCTATCTTGTGTCTTTGCAGCCAGTTTCAGTGTTGCCATCTCTCACGATTTTATCACAAAATTCAAACCTATCTTGAAGTCCCAGCTCTTAAAAGGGCATGATTTCATCAGGCCCTCAGCTTTGCTTTTGTTTGTTCCTGTTATAACTTTATTTTTTCCTTTTAAAGTCAATTTCTAGCTCAAACTGTAAGAAAAGCATGAAAACATAAACCCTCAATATTTCAACGCTAGAACTGAATATCCATAAGGTATTGCTTACAATCTTGATTTCTGAGCCAGTTCATTGAGTGAGAGGGAAGGCTGACCTGATTTTTGAGCCCTTGGCATTGGCAATACAGTATACAGTGAACATTGCACCACAGATCAGTTTGCGTGCAATGTTCCTTCCATCACCTCGTGTTTTGGAGCCCTCTCAGGCACAAATGCAGGGAGATCCTCACATTATACTCAAGCTGTCCAAGCCCAGTGGCAAAGCAACCTCCAAACCCTGCTGTGCCATACTGCAGGGCATTGCTGTGTGTGCCTCTTCTCCACAGCATATAGCGGGGAGCGGACACGGAGAGAAATATTCTCCCTCATCTTCCTAGAAATACTGTGCAGCCATTATAGAGACTGCTCTGGGAGAAAAAAAAAATCAATGCTTGTTTTTGAAGGCAAGACAAGCTCAACCCTAAATGGGTGGGAACAGATTGATATGCACAGCAAAGAAAGATTCAAGTGTCCTCTTACACAAAACACCACACTTTCTACAGAACTCCATTATACCCAGGAAAAGTCTCTCTCCTTCTGCAGCACATCAACAGGCTCATCAAGAGATACTAATACTGCTGCACTGAGCTCCCATACACCTTCTGCATATGCACGTGTGTGATTACAGACACACGTAGAAAGTGACGTTAAATAACAAAGTGATTAGCTCTGATGGAGTTAACTGGTATTATGTTTGTATGTTGTATGACTGCCTACATCAGCAGCACAGCACTCAAAGACAAAAGTGAAATAAATACAGCTTTCAGTGCCTATTGAAGTGCAACCTGCACCTATGTTCACTTCTAGAGATAAGGGAGTGGTAGTGCCTGGCAGAGCACAAAAATTGTGCCCCGTCCAAACACAATTGTAGGAATACAGTTTCTCACCACTGCCTCTTGCAGAAGTACCCTAGACACAAATTCCAGCTTCACACTGAATCTGAAAAGCAGCTGGAAGGCAGAGGGGCTGGAGGAGGCAAGCTGTGGGAGGAAGTGCAGCTATCGAATCCTGTTACCACTGCCTCCATCATTAATATAACAGCACCTCTCTCAATGCACTGAGATTCATTTAATACAGCTCTTACAGTACTTGGAGTAAGAAGTTTTTCCTGGACCTCCTGTGAATGCGATCAGCCAGCCACAGGACTGCCCACCCCACCCTGAAAAATCTTGATCTGAGGACATCATCCTCATTTTGTAAAGTTATCTTCCCTGGACAGCCTGATGGTTGGCTTGAAGCTGATGAATCCCACAGTGAGGGAAGAAATGATACGGAAGGAGGAAAATGCAGAGCAGACCTGGTAAAATACCTGCTCTATTTACAGGAGCAGGAAAAATTCATTATAACAAAATTACACAAATTGCTACAGTCTGTGCAGAGATATTACCAGAAGAGTAAAGCAGCAATGCTGTATTTGGTCTGGTCTGTCATTTGCACAGACTGGAAGTGTCCTGTGGCTGATGCTAGACAGCATTTTGAACGTCCCCTCAAAGGAGCTTGGGATTCTTGAAAGATGAGGCTTTAAAAATGCAAATCCACATCATTACAATTAGCCATTCATATGCAAGGACACTGTGGGAAACGGTGGCAAAACGGGACTAAATATTTGTTTGCTAGCATCTACTGTCAGTCGGTAAAGCTGACACAATTTTTCCTTCATCAAGACAAAAATTGTCCTTTTTTTCCAGCTGTCTCTTTTCAATCGAGGCAATAAAAAGTGGTTTTATATATACACATATTTTTTTTCTAAAATTACACCATTGTATTTTTAAACGAGATAAGTATTTGAGCCAGACTGGGGACATCATCTCCCACTGCTCCAACCACATCAAAGGTAGGACAAGGGAGCTAGAGACAGGAGCTGCAGCCATAAGTGTGAGTTTCCTGTATTTGGGGTGTTTAAATCTGACCGTCATTGGTTTTTTCTTCTCTGGTTTTTACAAATGTGTTTTTAGAAAAGAAAAAATAAACATTAAAAAAAATAGCAAAACAGAGGGGGACGGGGGAAGGGAGAGACAGATCTTTTTTTATATGCAAGAGGCAAGAAATAACCTGAAAGGGTGTTAGGAAAATTGTCTAGCAGGTTGTACAAAACAAAATCAGCGCTGTTTACTACAGGTATATAGATTGCCTGTACCGTCTTAAGACTTAAAAACTCCGTGCAGGCACGACCCTGTAGGAGAACGCCGGGACCCTTTAAACATAACCCAGCTTGCCTCTAACAATTAATCACAAACCAAAAACTCAACACCCGATGTCACGACAACTTTCCTACAGCCTGTCACCCAATGCTCCCTCAGCAGCACGATACGGGCTGGAAAAGCAGCCCCAAAGAGGTAACCCGAAAACGAGCGGAAACAACAGATTCTGGTAAATCTGGGGAAAACATAGTAATAATTTTAAAAAGTTAAAGGCAAATCTGTCCCTTCTACTCGTTTTTGGTGGTGGCGCCGAGCCATGGAGATGCATGCTCCACTGTCTCACGGCATGGGCACGGACATGCAGCCGGACCGTCGCTGAGCGCTGCTCGCCCCGGTCCTACCTGGCGAGACGGAGGGCGAGGGAGGTCTCCAGAAATCCTCGAACTCGGACACTCTGTCGCAGACACTGCCCTCGCAGCTGGGCGCTGACTCGGAGGTGCCATCGGCAGCCTCGGTAAGGTGGGATTCCGGGGAAAAGCGCCCCTGGGAAGGCTCAGGATCGGGCAGGGCGGTCCGGCACAGCTCCGTGTCCTCGGGGATCTTGCTGTCTGCAGGGCAAAGGAGAAGAGGGAACTCCTCAGTGTGGGCCTGTGGTGGGAGCCAGCCACCTCCCGCGGCGGCCCGCTCCCACCAAGGTTTGATGTCCGACTCTCTCCGGTGTCCCGTAGGGGCTGCAGAGCGACCGCCTGGAGCCACGAGTACCGGGGTGATGTCGGGCGGGTGGGCAGTCTCCGAGTGAGGCTGCGACCGAGGGACTCGTACCTGCACAGATCTGGGCTAGCACCGTCTCCAGCCGCAGGCTGTAGTCCTCGTCGGCGGAGCGAGGCTGGTGGTAGCTGTGCGCTTTCTTGCTCTTCACTAGGAAGGACCTCGGCATGGTGGGGTGCTGTCACGGCCAGCACGGCCGCACTCCTTCTCTAAGCGCCGGCGGCGAGCGTCACCCCCGAATCTCCTGCGGGGCGGTAGCGGGGCGGCGACCTGCGAGAAGGCGCCGCGCCCGCCGGTGAGGGCCGGGGGCGCCGGCCAGGAGGGGCCGCTCGCCAGGGGCGGCGCGCCAGGTGGCGGCGCGCAGGTGGCTCCGGCCGCCGCCCCCGGCCCCGCTCGCCTCGCCCCCTCTTCCAGGAGCGCAGACAACTCAGCCTCCAACCGCCCCCAGCCAACGCCTTTTACCCCTCTCCCTCCCACCGTGGGCTTGGGGCCGCCCCGGCCACGCTCCGACGGCCGGTGCCGGATGGCGGGGATCAGGCAATAGCAGCAGCTGGGCACCGCTCTTCGGGCGAGCGGGGGCTGAGGGAGCTGAGGGGCGCGGTCGGGTGTTCTCCCGTCCCTCCAAGTGGGCGCACCGCGCCTCCGTGTTTGCGCCCGCGCCGGCAGCCACGGCAGAAGCGGCGCCAACAAATCTCCCCTCCGAAACAGCTCGTCACGTCCCACCACCCCGGACGGGCTGGCCGGCGCGGGGTTGTTACCGGGACGGGAGGGGGAGTCGTTACAAACCCGACGGCCTAAACTTGGCGCCTGAGAGGCTGTTGCTGTCGGAGGGACTGATTCATCCATCCCGCGAGAACCACGACAACACGAAAACCAACAAAACGGAATCTGTCCTGCAGCTCGCAGCTATCGGCGCCGCGCCACCTTGCAGCTGCGGGCACCGAAAGCCAGGGCGGGGAAAGGAGACGAGGTGAGAAACCTCCTGCGGGAGTCGGGGTCACCGGTTTAAACGAAACTACCCCGAGCCGACTCCTCGGGGGAAGGCCGAAGAGGTTCATTCGAACCCAGCCAGCACCGGGCCGCCTCCGCGCCTCTGCACTTGACTTTGCAAATAACGAGTTTAATGCACGTTCTTTTGGGGGATTGGGGAACTTCGTAGGGTTGCAAACGGGGAAGAGAGAGAAGAGGCCCAGCCCGTCAGCTGAGGCTCAGGAACTGCCCCACAGGTGGCGGCACTGCCTGCGCCACAAAGCTCCGACCCGCCCGACAGGGGCAGGGCTGCTAAGCGCTGCCAGAGAGGCGCCGCCCCCTGGCACGCAGCCGGGTGGGAGCTTTGCTCCGCGGACCCACCTGTGCCTGCGTTCATCCTTGAGCAGGGACTACCAGCCACGAGGTCCGCACGGAGGCGGCAGAGAAATCCAAGCGGCCCGATAACGCATTACCCACCCGCGCCCCGACAGCAACGGCCGCCGCAGCCGGTGGGGGCTCCGGGCGCTGGCGCCTCTGCTGCCGCGTGTTTCCCTCCAAAAGTCACGCCGCGGCGGCGCCGCCGGCTTCCCAAGGCCGGAGCTGGCCAGGCAGGTGCCGGGCCCGTGGGAAGGCGAGTCCCGCAGCCCACCTGGCCGCCTTTCGCCCCGGCTCCCGCTGGCCGCGCCCGCCCGGCGGCCGTCGCTGCGGGGGCGCAGGGCTGGCGCCGGGCCCCGTGTTTGAGGCAGGGCCGGAGCGGTGCGGGGTCCCAGCCGAGAGGAGAGGAGTCGCTGCCGCCCCGCCCCGGCCCGCCCGCCGGCAGCTGCCCACGCGGGCGACAGAAGCGAGAACGCTTACCCATTTGGAGGGCCGAAGGAAGCTGGGCTGCGGACGGGGTATGCGTGGTAGCCTGCTAGTTCGAGACTTTAAATTTAGCCTCTCTTTAAGGAGCAATGGTGCTTGAGTTGGCTTTTTTTTTTTTTAACTTTTCTGTCTCTCTCAACTCCTTCAGAGCTCGGCCCCCTAAACCACAAATTCCACTTCCTGAGCGTTAGTTAGGAGCTTCTGAAAAAAAAAAAAAAAAAAAGTTTACAAAAAGCGCCAAAGCCTCACAAATCAGTAGTGTTTCCCGCCTCTATTTCTCTATCAGTTTTCCTTAAATGAAAATGTCTTACCGTATTCCACCTCACAGGGCTCTCTGGAGTGACATCGAAGTGTCATTCTGGAATCGGGCGTTTCGTTTCTCTCGGGGTTCTGCTCTAGAAATTACACACATCTATCTGAACTATTCTTGGATCCTCTTCGACTTCCGCAACGAGAACAAGTCACAGATTCAAAACACAGATTGACTCGGGCGGGCAGAGGGCAGGGGCTGGGGCAGCCGGCGCTCGCCCTGCCGAGCCCGCTCCGCGCCGCATCCCCTGCCCTTGGCCCGGCAGTGGGGGAGCACACCTCCCGCCGCCATCGGGCCGTGCGTGGCGTTGTTATCGGGGCTAAGGCCGGGCCCTGGGCGACGGAGACCTCTCCTAGACTAGAAATAACTTGTTGTGGAAAACTCTTCTGGGATAAATACGCCCAACGGCGCTGAAAATACCTTAAGACCCAAGCATAGAGGTTTGCTCATTTCCCTTCGGATTTAGGTAATGGTTAAATATGGAAGGGGTAGGCGAGAGGTGTCGTCCCCCCGTCCCTTCCCCCACCCCCCTCCGGCTTCTGTTGCTTGACAGCGATTGAAACACTAAGGCGAAAGCGGAGCGGAGCCAGGCAGGCGGGAAGAGATTGCCCTCCTCGTCTGCGTGCCAGTGCTCAGGTGCTAACACGGGGAGGATCCGTGGGGCGCCGGCGAGGAGCGCGGTAACGGGATTCGCGTCACAGCATCCTGGCGTGGGGACACCTGCATTGCACAACGGGGAAGTCTGCTCCCTTCTGCAAAAAGAAAAAGGTTCGCCTTGCTTTATGCACACACATGATCCCTAAATACAGTTTTCCAGGTCTGATCTCGGATTCCTAAGGCAGCCAGGAAATCAGGCTCGGGTCTCCGGTATCTTTCTGAGGTGGTTCTGGGCTTCGCTCTCAGACATCTCGCCTAAAATGCGACCCTGCAGTGAGCGAATCGAGGTTTAACACCATTTCCCGTTCAGAAACGACTGAGACTAAAGTCGGACATGACAGAAGCAAATTTCAGCTTCCCTCGCGCTCAGGAGTATGCTGGCTTTCAGACCAGATGCCTTTTTTTTTCACCACCAGCCCCGAAACACTTACAGAAAATGAGCCACTTGGTGCCTGTGAGCCGCTACGGTTCGTAGGACTAGTCTGGCTTCCCAAAATCTAACTAAGCAAGCGAATGCCACTTGGAGTAAAACTGTCCAACAACTGTGTGATGCTTTCCTGTGACACAAAAGGAAGCTGAAGAACACGAGTGACACCTTCATTTTTGCTGATGCTGGGCACAGCAGTTTTACTTACGGCATCTGAGTAACGCGGTCGCCTTGCTGCACCTTGCTTACTCCGAAAATCATTCACGCCTTCAGCTTCAAGAATCAATGCTGGAATCAGTGGAAATAACTAGATTATAACAACTAGGTGTAATTTCGTGTGTGCGTCTTCGTTCACTCACTGTTACTTTTTGCAAAACAGGCTTTCTCGTTTGCCTCTGAAATGGGACGGTAAATTCATGCCCTTTCCTTTATCTTGCTACACACCGCTTTGACTGTGTAGTGAAAGCACCAGAACACATTAAATTATTAGTAACGCTCATAATAATTATGATCTGGTTACAAGAAAATACACATTCATTTTTATACATTCAAAATGTGTACAGGTGCCGCTGTGGGCTGTAAAGTGTAGTGATCTCCGTTCGGAGGGTGCTCGCAGCCTTTCGGGAAGCGGGATGGGCTGCTGGGCGCCGCTGGCTCTGCTCGGGGCTGTCCTCCGGGAGGCACCCTGCTAGCCCCTTTTGCTCAGCCCACCTGCGGACGCCCCTTTCTCACCTACTGCTTCCCAATCAGGTTAAACCCCTTCAGCAGAAATAAATAAATCAAACGAATGAACAAAGCAAATGCTAAATCCAGCATATAATCTCTCGTGTGAGGGTGGGTGCTGCACGGGCACCGGGAACGGGCCTTCGGCTCATGGGGTGTCAGCTTTCCCAAACGATTAGCGGAGAAATGATACGAAACTGGCTGTGTTTCTTGTTTTGCAAAACTAATTAGTGCCTGAAGTACGTCCTTTGCTTTCCCGGATCTCCCTTCCCGGACGGGCAATTTGTTCCACCGGCAATTCGCCGGTGAGGACGGGGAAAGCGGGACGCGGGCGCTGCCGACCGAGGGGTGCCGAGGATAACCCCAGGCTGCGAGCGAAGTCTTGTCTTTAACTCTGTCACCGGAAGGTGCGCGGGCAGCAGCCTTGGCCAGGACGTGGCGGGCTGCGGCGTTAGCGGGGCCCGGGCGCGCTCGCTCAGCCCGCTCTGCCCGCGGAGCCCATAGGGCTCGCACAGCGCGCTCTGCCCGTGGGGCTCGACGGGGCCGGCGTTAGCGGGGACCGTAAGGCTGGCACGGCCCGCTCTGCCCGCGGGGTAAGGCTCACACAGCCCGCTCTGCCCGCGGGATAAGGCTCACACAGCCCGCTCTGCCCGCGGGATAAGGCTCACACAGCCCGCTCTGCCCGCGGGATAAGGCTCACACGGCCCGCTCTGCCCGCGGGGTAAGGCTCACACAGCCCGCTCTGCCCGCGGGATAAGGCTCACACGGCCCGCTCTGCCCGTGGGGCTCGCACAGCCCGCTCTGCCCGCTCTGCCCGCGGGGTAAGGCAAGGCAAGGCTCGCAC
>VZUI01062919.1:0-54380 GCA_013401135.1 Cettia cetti | reverse complement strand
AAGGAAAGGAAAGGAAAGGAAAGGAAAGGAAAGGAAAGGAAAGGAAAGGAAAGGAAAGGAAAGGAAAGGAAAGGTGTAAGGGTGGGTGTGAACATGTAACTTCAGAAAAACCCAGCTAAATTTGCTGCTATTAATGGGCTTTGTACCCTATGGGACAGACAACAGCCAAATAATTTCGTGAAGTGTATCTTTAATAAGACGTTGGTATTGCAATGGCTTTAGTGAGTATAGGGGGAAAAAGAAATTATTTGGAAAATAAGAATGACACTGTTCCAAGTTGTTTGTTCTACCAACTGTTTTATTTTACCCAAGGAACTCTCCAAATATCTCAGCCTTGGTTAGTAAAAGTAGCTGTTGAAAAAATACTAGCAGAGCTTTGGGGAACAATGAACCAGAGCTTTTTGGCACAGCAGAGAATGCTAGCATTCTGGAAGGGGGTTTCTGCTTCACTTCCTGGATTTCATCACTATGGCAATTATGCTTGTTGATATCGGTAAAGGGTGGCAGTTCTGATGAGGGAATAGTTTGTATTTGGTTATTTAGGCTGTGCCTTCCAGTGAGAGAACACAGTGAACTAAAAGGAGAGCAATAAAGCAAGAGAAGACATTAATCCTATGTAAGGGGGGAAAAAAAATTCCACAAATATTTCAGTGCGTAAGGATGTAGCAAAAAATGCCCATATTCTCACCAGAACTGATAGATCTTTATGTTGAGTACTATCAAAACAGGATATAAAATTTTAAAAGACACTAAAAGCAAACAGCTTTCAGTAATGGCAAAATCAGATATGTTTAGGTATAGCTAGTATTTTACTTCTCCATCGTAGGTGCTATTACATTTTCATTTTGATCCTCTGAAAATATGCATGAATTAAATGGAGATCAACAACATATCTGGTACAGATTGTTTCCAGCCTTTTTCAGGCATTTGCAGATGTGAAACTCTGTTAGCCTAAAGCTATATTGAAGGTTTATGGAGCAGAAATAACCAAGAAGCTAAGAGGACTTTCCTCCGTGGTAACCCAGATATTAAAATTGAATGATTTAGACTATTTGTATGCAGAATGTTCCCTCTGCCACAAGCCAATATGCCTTAATATGGTGAAAATGCACTGACAGAACTTTTGCTGGTGCTGCAAAGAAAAGAGTTTGAGAATTATTGGGACAGTATTTTCAACAGACAAAGAACAGTCAAGGTAACAATATCTCTTCTTTGCCGACATCTTCATTCCTCTGATAAGCACAGTCCTGTCTGTAACCCCTTCATGGAAATCAAATTACACACTCCAGGAGCCTTTGGATCCTCAGAGGAGGACCACCACAGACTTCTCAATATCTCTGTAAATGCACCTTTATGGCAGTCATATCTTGCCTGTGCTCTGGATTACAATGCCAAACATAACAACTGAAAAAATTCTGTAATGGTTCCAATATGCCAATTTCTGTCTTCTTTTAGTAGCATGACAAATGTAAAAATTAGGCAATACTGTAAATAATTGCATGGAAGCCTTTTCCACTCCAATCTCATAAGCCCTGTTCTAAGTATCCTCCCAGGGTTTTTCTTTCCACACTTGCCTTCTCCATTAATTCACAAATTCATAAACAGCAGGGATGAAAGGACTATGAAGAAATCATCTGGTGTACTTTGGCCCAAAGTAATATCAAATACACCTAAATCATTCTAAATGGATATTTGTCTGACATCTGTTGTAGATTTTTATACTATCCAAGCAAAATACTCCAGCTCTTCAGTATTCTATTAGAAAGATTCTTAGAGTCTCTAACTTACACTTCACTCTCTGAAAGTCCACTGCTCTTACATAGAAGAATGTGTAGAATATGCTATAGATGCTATAGAATTTTTCTTTTTTATATTTATATATCTTTATGTCATGTATTCCATCTCCCTCTCTCTAAACTGGGTCTTTTTCTCTCCTGTAAGTCTCCTAGAGTTCATCTTGTCCAGCTGCCAAACCAAGGAGGCTCTCCTATATTTGTAATTTGTGTTTATCTGATCAGTGTTTGTCTGTTTTCTTAATAGTACAGATTTCATGTCAAGTGAAGTAATAGTTGTATTGGTTTGGGTTTATGCCTGTTCTTTCCCTAGTAATGTACATTCTGACTTACTCAATGTCCAACTAACACTTCCTAAGCCTATAGTGAAATGTCTCTGCCCACATGCTTCTCAGTGTGTTTTACACAAGGAGGTGTGAAGCTCCTTTATGGCCAAATAAGATAGAACAACAGGTGCCAATCACTTTTAGTGTCATTTATAAACACTTCCAAAGTAAATATGGTATTTTATCTGGGGCCCACTTCAGAATTCAGACTAAAGATTTCCCTTCCTCACAGGCCTCTGCTACATTACACTATGTTCATTAAAGAAAAGTGAGTTTTACCTTTAGTGTTACAAACCCAATTTCAATGCTTTAAAAAAGACTCTAAAGAGAATTTTGCTGTGATGGTGGAAAAAGCATGATAGTGAGATGTGACATATATGGTGCCTTCTGTAGGATGGAGCTGGCAGATGGCTTTGCCATTCTTCTTATATATGCAGCCCTAAAACAGACACATGCACACAATATTCCTAAAAACTGCTTAGCATCTCTGGTGCCTTTCTGGTAAGTGGGGATAATTAATAAAGAATAAGGACATGGACATACACTGCCCTCTAATAAGCAATTGTAAGAAAATAAGCATTATTAACATTGAGTCATCTACAGTAACAAACCATAAAATAATACAGGCTAGAGAGGAAAAGACTGATTAAGTCATCCACTCCATCTCCTGCCAAAACAGGCTTCTTTTCTGCCATATATTATTAAGTACTTTGTCCAGCCTAGTTTTAAATTATTCAAGCAACTTGATATCCACTATTTCCTTTGGGAGACTACTCTCCAATTCAGTTCAGAGGTATGTTTATTTATTCTTTGTTCTATAAATAAAATGTTCTTTGCCTATCTGCACTACTTCAAAAATTTCTTTTCGAATTCTTTTTTTAAAACTTTATTTTATTACTATTGGAGCTGAGATGTAAAATGGGAGATGTAGAGGACTTTGGATGAAACAAAGACATGAAGTTCTCCTGGAAAAGTAAATACAGGGAAGGTGTTTTCTTTGGGTTTGCTTGTTTGTTTAATCTTGCATTGTATCTTTGTACACCTCACAAACCAGAGCCAGATAAAATAGCAGCCCTTGCACACTGTTGAATAATTTCTCATCCTGACAGCAACCACCCTGTGGCAGTAAGCATCCCAAGCAGAAGTGAGGGAGATATTTTGGGAGCCCTGCAAGAGACAAGGAGGAGGAAAGCAGGGAGAGATGGCTGCCCAGCATGCTGACAAGTGAGCACACTGCCCACAGACTGTCCTCGACAGCAGCAGCTTCCTGCAGAGCTTTGCATGTGGTGGTGTGGTTCTGACTCAAGTATGCCAAGGGCTTCTATGCTTTCAGGCTGCTCAGAAATGTAAGATCAGCTCAGGAAAGCCCTGCAGACTTTGTTGGGTCCTGTGGATTGCTTGGTGAGGTGTTGCAAGGGGAACGACCAAGCACTAAATGTGCAGGACAGCAGAAAACACAGGTAATGATTACAAGGAATGATTAAAAGGTATGTGCATGGCATAAAAAGATAAATAGCAAAGAAAGAAATTTTTAATCCCAGGTGTTCATCTGTGCCTTGTCAAGTGTTCCAGCAAGCTCGTCCCCAGCCTTATGCTCCAGTACACTTTACAAGAAGTTTTCAGGTAATGGGAGTTTAAAAATTAACTGGTGCACCCTGTGCTGCATGCTCATGAGCCAGAGCCCTTTGAAGTGGGTAGAAAAATCCCCACAATTTCAAAGGGCTTTGAAGCTGGCCCTGGGCACACAGAGACAGTGGTTAATTTTACACTCGGATGCAGAGGAGCCCTGCAAGCGAGTGGTGCGGTGGCTGGGACAGTGACCGGCGTCACCCCTGCCACCCTGGCGGGGAACGGCTGCTGGGGACACTGCAGGGACAGAGCCCAGGCATGGATGCCAGGCAGTCAGCCAGCACAGCACCCATCCTGCAGCCCTGCCCCTAGCTGGCACCTGCCTCCTGCTAGCCAGATTTAGGCAATGCAAAAGGACAAGGGAAAAGTAATCTGCCCTTCCTTCCTCTAAGCAGTGCAAAGGTTGGGTCTTGGGATAAGCAGCAACTGCAAAGCATTCCCCTAGGAAGCCACCTTCAGTTGGCAGTGGGAATGAAGAACAAGTTTAGCATGTACCAGCTGAAAGCATGTGAATACTCAGGAACACGTTAAAGGGTAACCCAGAACTGGAGCAAAGAGGACACAACGTGGCATCAAACGTGCTGTTCTCTCTGCAACAGCAAAAGAAAATCGTTCCCTTTGAGCAATCAAACAGAAAACTCTGAGGTCTGGCAGCAGCCAGCAGCAGCAGCTCCTTTATCCAGTTCTCCTTTTCCAATCTTCTGACAAAAGAAGAAGGTATCAACCCATGCCTGGTGGCACAAATGTACAAAGTCTTGCTCCTGAGCACCCAGAGGGCCCTGCAGGGGGAGAAGGCAGCTTCCCAGCCAGCACTGAGGTGCAGACCCAAGGTGCAAAGAAGACACCACTGTTGTCCGTCTTCCACTCCCAGGACAGGATGAGCCATTCTCAAATTATTTCTGAGGGATTACCTTGGATATATTCTTTAATATATTGTTGACTATATCCTTTTTGGGACATCACCCAATGTGGCCATCAGCCTGACACATCCTCCTGCCACACCAGGTCCTGCCTTGCTCAGCAGCTCCTGCTGGGGACAAGCCAGGGAGCCTACCAGCTGCTGAAACACCCCAGCCTCCCTCTGTGGTGCTTGGGGAGCAAGACAACACGGGCTCCATTCACACTGGCTCACTTGGGCCTCCCTTCCCACGCTGTTGTACCTCAGCCCCAGCCCTGCCTGCCTGGGGTGTCCTCACTCCAACGTGGTGGCACTGCTGAGATGCACAACACCAGCTTCAAGGCACTGCTGAGAGACTAACCAAGGCCAGGGAATAAAATCTCAGCATCTCCTTATGGATGTTGTATTTGGACTCCATTGTCAGAAAGGATTCCTTGTAGACACCTCCTGGGCCCCTTGCACAACAACAAGGCTGCCCCAGAGTTTGAGCACACCCACCCTGAGCCTCAAGGCTTTTTGTAAACTGTTCTTTTGGAATCACTTACACTGTTATAACAAAGTCATTTGCATTGTTAATAGTGTCTGATTGTACTCCTTAGAATAGTTTTAGAGAAAAAAATGTAGTATTATATTAAAAAACCCCTTGTAAGATCATATTAAAAAAATAATTCATAGCATAAAATTCAGAGACACGTGAAGTATTATGCCATCTATCTTCAAAACATTAATATGTGTTACAAGTTTCCAGTTGGTAAGAAACCACAGATATTTCTAAGGAGCTTGGTCATTTTTCCAATTTTGTGCCTGAACACATTAATCACAATGGTGGATTTTACTCAAGCAATATCTTCTTCTTCTAATCATATGAGCTCTATTTACCCTTATCCCCCTGGATCTACACAATTTGGTGTGTGATTCTATAAGGACAAGGACACCACATAAACAGCTGCATTTAAACAATCCAGTTTGGGATTCAGGAAAGTAAAATTCCCTGAACAAGGTGTTCCCCATTCCAGCACCTGAGTTGAAGATTAATAAACACTTCAGGCTGTTTTAACTATAGTCACTTCTTGTTTCCTTGGCAACTATTTTAACTCCATTTATGTGAAAAACATGCAGCATAGTGTAAAATGGTAGAAAAAATTATTTGGTAAACTGAGAATAGGACTGGAAATGAGAACTCCATAGAAAGCTCACACATGACATGTCAAAATTCCCATTATTAAAGAATATATTCAAGGTAATCCCTCAGAAATAATTTGAGAATAGCTCATCCTGTCCTGGGAGTGGAAGATGGACAACAGTGGTGCTTTCTTGGCATCTTGGGCTCCCTATGGGGCACAAAACCTGACAGCAGAACACTGTTCAAGTGAGGGAGAGTTGATGGGCTTTAGGAAAAACAAGAGAATACTTTGCAGAAGATGTTTATTTCTAGTTGATTATTAAACTTCTCTACTCACATGTGTTTTGCTCGATTCAAATACGTTTAACCATTTCATCAAAAGAATTACATGAAGTGTATTCCTGGATTGGTTAGTGATTCTATATTACTGACAGGCTATCCATAACTTGCTTTGCATTTAAAATATGTAAAGTAAGCACCCCTTAGATGACATAAAAGCCATTTTCAGCTACCATTTGAAAAAAAAAGTTGTTTTTGCAACACTGTCTTTAAAAGAAAAAAAAAATTAGTTCCCAAAGAGTCAAAATATTCATTACTTTGTCTTTTACAGTTGGATAAATATTTAGAGATGTTGTAATTAAAGATTTACTTCACAGTATCAATCTTATAACTAACTCTGTGAGGCACCTTTATATCAGCTTCAATGATTTCCTGTGCTATACAAATGTGGGAAGTAGTCTTTTTTTTTTTTTCTTTTGTGGTGTCTGTACTCAAATTAGGCTACCAATTGAAGAAAAATGTTCTAATTATTGTCATTCATTATATGGATGTTAGGACTATGAAAACCTGAAAATACAGTTTTGCAAGCCACTTGCACTTTCCTTGACGTCTTTGATGGCAACAAAAAGAGAAGAGAACAGAATTTTACCCTTAACTGGAGTCTGCCACAATGCCTAGCAACATCTCACCCCTGGTACAGGAAGTGCTTTTATGTGGAGTAATATTTAATATAATCATTACAAAATCCAGCTCTGAGCTTGAGGGAGGTGAAGGTGTACAAATGACTTGGCCATTTGAATACTTCAAGGTATCACTGCACATCGCTGCTCACTCTTGGGGACTGAAGGGCAATGTCTGTGCTGTGCCATATGGTATGGAGCAAAAGCCTCTAAACTATCTCCCAGCATTTCTAATGCAAGGGTGTGGCATCACAGGCTCCATAAGGCTCTGTAGCTTGCAACACTGCCCCTGAGCTGAATTAGCCCTACTTCTTAGCACAGCTAATTAACCAGAGCCCACATTGACACAATACTTTGGTCCCAAAGCCAGCTGGGTTGCTGCTGGCCTGAGGATGTCCAACAGCCGTGCTCCATCATAGAGCTTATATGGACCTTGATGTGGATGTTTTCAAATGTAAATCAGTGCCAGTGTGATTCAGCTGGTGGGTTGGGATATGGAGCTGAGAGGCTCCCATCAGGCCAGGGGCAGCTGTAGGCTGGAATTACAGATGAAGGCAAATATTTGCAATGCTATATCCAGTCACAACAGATTTTTTTTTTTTTTTTTTTCCTGCAAAGCAACTTTTTTCACCTGGTCCAATGCTTCTGTGGAGAGTGAAACAACTCAATGTACTGGCCAATGGTTCTCTCTAACCCAGTACTGCAGTGACACCAGGGCTTAGGGGACAATGGGAACTGCTGTCTGAGCAGGAGGGCCCAGCCACCAGCTGGGAACTGAGTATCACCTTCAGACTAACACGCTTTTTTTCCTTCCATTATCCCTCCTGGGGCAGCTGTCCTGAACATCCACAAGAAGACAAACCCAGGTCAGTGGCTTACTTGTGTACTCCAAGGCCAGCCTCAGCTGCTAACTTACATGGATGTAAGAACATAGTTAAAGAAAATAAACCTACTTTGTACCTGGAACAGAGATGCAAATAGTTTTAAATGGAAAACATGAGCTAGCAGATTCCACTAAAGAAAGAGTCTTTTCATTTATAGGAAAGTTTCCAATTAAATCAAATCCCACCCTCTTTTGTTTATTAAACAGCATTTTCAGTGATTTTGCAGGGATGATTTATTTTCCAAAATATCTTGCTCTCTTTTAGCCTCCATTGTAGTCAAATTTGAGACATCACATTTTGCTATAGCAACAGTTTGCTTTCAGAAAAACAAAATTTCTCAGGGATATTTCACTTCCCTGCAGAATTAAGATTTGGTTAAGACTGAAACAGGAACATCTGAAATCACAGGTTAGGGAATACAGAAGCATGATGTACTGCAAACTCCAGAGTATTGCCAACTGTCACAATTTAGTATCTGAAATCCCCAACACTTGGCATCTTCTAGTTGAACTTTCCTTATTATTTTTTTAAAAATAATGACTGTGAGGAGAAGATAAATACATGATTCTTTGAAATTGAATTTGCTGTTTATAGGGAAATATTTGCCTTGTTAAACTATCTGAACAAGCTCCTTTGAAGTACTAGTATGCAATGATGAATACCAAATAAAGGATAAATATAATATAAATGTATTTTAAAAAACTGAGGGCTTGACTGGGAAGTTGATAAATGATATGAGAGAAACTGTTATAATGAATTCCAGTGGTTTATACAAAACCACACAACTGGAAACATGATTCATGCATATAAAATACTTGAAACATTACTTATGGAGAGTTAGTGGGTGTCACATACCTAAAATGCATGCCACAGAGTTGAATACCTCAACCTTATGCACCTTTCTCACCCCAAAAATAAATACTGTCTCTGTATCACCTAGCGACAGATTTGGGTTTTTTTCAATTACAAATGTCCATAAACTGAGCAAAGTATTGGCGTCAGAAAGCTGGAATGTATAGAGACACGTTTCAGGCACTGACACAGAGAACAAAGCACATTTTGACTACAATATGGTAATTACGGTCACCTGGTAATCAGTTCTGAAAAGCCAGCAGTGAAAAAAACCTTGCCTGAGAAAATGTGGACTGTGAGTGCCAGAGCTGCTGCGGAGGATGAGACACAGTAGCAAGGAATGGAGCAAACACTGGCAGGACAAGGAGCTCGCACAGTGCCTTCACAGACCCCTGTCAGACAGAGGAGGAACAGCCAGTCCCAGCTGGGATCCCAGTTAAAAGCACCACGGTGGTGATGACTCATTGCTGCAATATGAAAACACCCACAGCCATGTTTGAGGGGAAAAAAGCATAGCTAAGAATGGCCAGGAGTACCTATATATACACCTATCCACAGGTGTGCTAGGTTTCATATAAGCATTGTGAACAGCTTCTGTCGTGTTAAAGAAAGTAAGGAATGGGGTAAAGGAACTCAGAGAATTCAGTGTCTCTGATAGCCTTTGGATACATTTTACCCCAGCATGCATAGGCACTGTGAATAATCCTCTATTTAGTTGCATTTGCAAATTGTTTAGTAGCTTTGTTTTGGGTTACATGTGTTCTGTGGTTTGCTGACTGACAGTGTATTCTCTAACTTCAAAATCAAGTCCAAAAAAAATAGATCATTTTAAGCCCCATGCTCCAGGCTGTCAAACAGCCTCCAAACCACCATAGACTCTCCTTTCTAGTAAGGCCAGAGAAAAGCCTCTTCATAATCTGGGTCATGATGGAGTTTTATGCTTTTGAGAGAAGTATTCCTGGCTTCCAGAACAAAATGCATCTTTAAACTTTCTAACAATGCAGCATATGTAACTGAGAGATCTTTCTCCAAGCTCTCCTCTTCTGTTTCATTCTCTCTTCTATGTTTCTTTTCATTAGTTATATATATCAGTTCTTTAATTTATGTTTTGTGTATGAAAAAGGTCTGGGCAATAAAACTTTGGTATTTAGTCATCTAAATTCTTCCTCTTTTTGGTTTAAACTACATTCTTTTCTCTGCTGGAAAAGATAAAGATGAGCAGATGTCCAAAGCCAAGCAACATTTATTTTTCCTTCACTGTCCTCACATTTAAGATATGTAATCAATCATGAAGGGAAGTGTAGCAGTTAGATTAACAGGCTAGGCTCATCTGCCCATGTGGTACTAGAGGGAAGTATGGAGTGGAAACAACAAGATATTGCCAAAACCCATGTCAAATGTAGAGACAGAGCCAGGCTGTGACACAGCAGAGATTGAAGCTTCCTGCAAAGCCATGTGGGATCTTCTAAACTGGGATTGACAGTGAGAGAGATGAAGCAGGTATCTTCACTCCAGAAAGAAGGGATAGGATGGCAATAGCAGGGAACAGATCCCGTTGGAAATGTGTGAGGGTTCTCCTGGGTTTTCTCTTTAATTTTAATTAAGCTGTTCTACTAAAACACCTACTTCAAAATCCCAGAGATAACAGAGTAGTTAGTATGAACCAACACTGAATTTCTTGACGAAGTTATTTGTTGGTGACTCAGATGAGTTTCATTCAGCTCAATCTTCATAAGTATGGAGACTTTTCAATCAAAACCTCTTTATCTACTGATATATATTAATATATATATAGCTTTTCTACCTCACTCTCTCCTGGACTTCTTCACTAATATATCCTTTCTCTTCTCTTTGAACTGCCCTTTTATCTTCTATTCTTCTTTTCTCCTGATGTTTTCCCATGAAAATCTTCTGACTTAACCAGACTTCCTTCACAAATCTCAGATCCTCTTCACAGAAGACACCTTGATGTAAATAACTTAAAAGATGTGGGAGAAGAAAAATCAAGATGCAAGTCTGAAAAGAGAGCTGTCAGCACTCCTCCTATTAATTCTCTTATTGCATAGTTATGATGGGAGTGATGCAGCAGGATGTTTTGTCTGGTGGTTTGGTAGGAACCCAGACAAGACTTTTACTTTAATGGTTGTTCTCTGACCTAGGATTTATGCATCTGTGGATCTTCCCTGGATTATGTTGCCCACACAGAGATAATCCAAGTTTTTGCTTTGTTCTTTTTCTGCTGTTCAAAGAGTGGGTTTACCTTATCTTCCTTTCAAAATAGTGTAGGATTTCCATAGTACCAGACTAACTGATGGGATTTTTTTTCATTGCAGTGAAAATTCCTAGAGCCTTAACACTCCTAGTTTAATTTCAAATCCGCAATATTAAATTGGCTTTGGTGTTAGGCAGGGAGAGTCTGCCCAGCCAACTGTAAATACATGTAAAATGCTTACACTTATTCCATTACAGCACACATTTGTTATTATATTAAATCGTTTATGGAGTTACATTAAAAAGCTTCTAAGAGTGAAACAGAAACTTCCCACAGAAGGAAAATATTGAGTAAGTATTTCTGCTGTCTTTAATTCCTTTTGTCTAGACATCACAACAGCCGTTAGGCTTATCCTGCCAATGTCAATATAGTCCCTTGAGGATAAGCGGCAAATTAACAAATTTAGCAATAAAAGGTAATGGGCTGAGAATTACCTAACTGTAGCAATAATATAGCATCTATTAATGAAATACACAGACACACACATACATACAAATATATGTCCTTGCAGGCACAAATATGCACATGGATCACTTCTGTGCCAAATTCCCCAACTCATACCATAGCAAGTCTGTTTCTTCCACATTGATTTTTACATGCACAATTTATCATGGCAAATGAATCTGACAGTTAGGCCATTAAAATGGCAATGAATGAGAATAAAAACATGGATGTATAGGGTCAGACCTATGCACAACCATAAAAGTGCACAACTCACTCTGAGGTGAGTGAGTCCAGGCATCCCCTAATACTCAGCAAGTACCTGCATGAGGATAACCCATATTTCTGTTTTTGTGTTGTGTCCCACCTCTGTCTGAGCTCAGGTGGCCCACTGATCCCAGATGTCCTCCTTGCAGATGGAGCAGACCGGCACAGGAAGAGCCCTCTGCCATCTCTGGGGCTGGCAGTGACATGGCAGGACATTCAGATGAGCCCCTGGGCCCTTTGTGACCACATATTGCTGGCTGCCCGGTGGGGTTACCTAGCGTCCCCTCCACAGGTGCTCCTGCAAGCAGGCAGGAACTAAAGAGCCCCTCTGAATGCTTCAGTACTGGATTGATGAAACAAGGGAATTGCACCATTTTAGGCTGAACATTTTCCTGCTGGAAACAGGACAGTGGCTCTCACTTCACAAAGAGATACATGGAAAAGATGGGTGTTGGGGGAAGGGATAAGACACACAAGTTGGTCCAGCAGAGGTTCCATCTTCAAAAGTTGGGAAAACCCCAACTTTTTACAGTGAGAACTATCAATCACTGGAATGGTCTCCCCAGGGGCAGGATGAAGGGTTTTAAGATTCAATTAGGGTGCTAGATAATCTCATCTGGGCTCACTCTCCCATGAAAGATTGGGCCAGATAATCTTTCAAGATCCTTTCTTTCCTGGGCTGTGCTGTTCTGTAGTTTGGCTGGAAATTTGCTTGAGTACTCCTGACACTTCCAGGAGATCTGGGAGCCCCACAGCCAGAAAGAGTTTTTCATGAGCAGTTTTAACTACAACACTCTTCTAAACCAAAATGCATTAAGAGAAAAAAAGAAACTCTGTTCCGTCACAGTGTGATGGACAAAACCGTATTCCCAGATTTTAGCAGTCACTGTAGTTGGTGAGTAGATTGAACAAAAAGGCCAAACTCATCTGTAGTGAGATCTTTCCCTTGGTTCTTCATTCCTCAAACTGAACAAAATAATCTGAGGGAAGAGAACACAATAATCTCCTCCTGATACACAAACTCTTACTTTTCTAGAAGAGTCCTAAGTAACCTTTTCCCCCAAGCTCCATCTCCTTTTACACAGAGCATGTAACAACTCAGCATCCGTGCAGTAACTTTATACCCATCTCATTGTCACTGGATGGTATCTGCAGATCTAAACATTACCAAGGTCAAAACTCAATAATGGACTTGCAAAGTAATTTTTCCTCTTTAAAATAAGATATCTCCACTTTTCATAGACAGCATCCCACACTGTATCTTTGTTGAAATTGTTAATAAGATCAAATATTAGAGCGAAAATGAAGATAGCTATGGGTTTTACTTTCTGTGAACTTTCGGTGAGTTTGTACCTCTCTTAACGTATTGCAATGCTATATTTATCCTACATTATTTTTCAAACACCCCCATTGAATGTTATAGTAAATTATTAAAGTATTGTACAAATTTCAGCACTAGACGAGTATTATCCACACCAACAAGTTCAGATTCTGTCTTCACATACCTCTCCAAAAGACACTGGGATTTCACCAGGTTTAGCTGTGGATTAGTTTGTTATTAGGGAGATAAACTCCAGATGTTCTTGAAAAATGGCTATAGATTACAGTCTCTATAGCTTTTAAAATTTAATATCACAGGAAGAAACATAAATGGCCTTAGAATGATATTACACCTTAAGTCTCCTTTTAAAAGAGAGCAAAACAAGAAAGTTTTACACTTTCAAGCATGGATGCTGTCTTTAAGATGCTCTGACCAGTCCTGAAAGAGTTCATGATTTTTTCTGTTTGTTGGTTGCTGTCACCACAGCAACTAACTGGTTCTACATGAAGTTACAGTGCAAGCCAGCAAAGCTGTAATGGAATACATTCCTTAGCATGAGTCAATGCCTGCACTGGAGAGAAAGTACACTGCTTTGGAAAGAGACTCTAACATGGTGAGTTGTGGTCAGACTGGAAACAAGCCACTGTCCAAAATCAGATTTCTACCTCTTCCATGTATGTTTAATGATAAGTACTTTAGTTATGCTTTGTGGTGGGTTGGGAATTCTGGTCTTTCAGTGTGACTACAGCAATGAGGAGGAGGGAGCTGAAGCTGAGGCTGTTTAGTGCCCTGCAGGACACACACAGAGATCTCTATCACTCACAGTAGAGGCTGGCAGATATTTCCTTTGGTTCGGTGATTTCCACACTGTGTCCCACAGACCCCTGGGGATTTGGTGACTGCTTCTGAAAGGTCTTTCAAATGGGACTAGAAGACACAAGAGTACTGGCATTATAATTTAAAATCACTATCCCAGGATCTGTCTTTCCCTTGGAAAATTATAGAAGGTCAACAACTCATAAAACAGTGAAATGCATTGATATGTATAATGGAATAATACCTACTGTGTGGAGTGACTCTCCTTCAGCCAATATAAAAACAGCATCAGAGAAATTCTGATTGAACTGAGAATTTTACTGCTGCAGATGCAGAAGGCCAAAACTTCTCACTGGATAAACTGCTTCTGTTCATGTTGTATGAAAAACAGTAGACATTGATAAATACAGAATCAAATATATTTTGACATGTGATTTTCAGCAGAGAGCAATGTATCATTCCATCACTAATTATAAAGGCAAATTCAATGAAAAGTAAATTCAAATAATATTCCAAACAGCAAATCAGAGTAATGATTAAAATTAAATAAATTATTAACCCAGGGCATTTAATAAGATGCATTTGAGGTTACCAGTCTGTGAAGGGAGCTGCATGAATTTTAGATTTTTGTTTTAAAGCAATATTGCATTGTCCAGGTTCATAAATCAGCAACCAGAGAAAACCTAAGAATGGATTATTTTTTCACCAGTGTAATTCTCTGTGCAGTCAAAGCAGCTTTGACATTTTTTTTCTGAGAACAGAATGAGAGTTCACTTTGCATCATAGCTATATGTCATCTGCTTTAAAAAATGTTTTTCTAGAACCCCAACCACAGGCTGGTAACTTCAAATGTAACCTGTCACATTTGTCGTAATAAATACCACATATTAATTATCAGCAATTTAATAATTCTTTCTTCTTGGAATTCCAGTCTGTAATATGATTTAATGTTACTTTTTTCCAACATTTCCTTAAAAACATTTTTATAGATGTCTTAAAATTAAGCCTTAACTTCTTTATAATAAATCCAAATGACAAAATACGTTTGTTCCCTTAACAGTGAAGCTATAAAAGGTTTATGTGAGATATCAGAGTTAGAAATAAATTGGTCAGGATATATTTTTATTCTCAGTTTAAAGTAACTGCTTGATCTCATTTTCTGATGCCCTCTCTTCTCCCCAGATACATTTTCACATATGACTATAAATCTTGACAGCTGTGAAGCTTATTTTTATCCTACCACTAATGGGCAAGTTGCAACCACAGAAATCTCATGAATATTTTCAAGCAGACTTACAGGGGCCACCCTAAAAAATTATGATTCAGCAACACTCACAGGCATAACAGTTGCTCAGGACATGAAATGCAGTGATCATTTTGCCTTGTCTCTCACAACAGACAATACATGATTCTAAAGAGTAGAAAATAATTTATAATTTATTCCTGTCACTTTGATAAATATTAATAATGGTATTGAAATCTGCAAGGAGGTACACAGGAATAGTAGAGTTCAGCCAATAAAATCTTGTAGATTCATAGATTAGTAAAATTATTACACCACCAGCCTGATCTCCTGCATAATGTCACCTGGGGAATGGCATACAGCAATTCGTATATTGAGTTTAACAACTTGTGCTCAGCTCTAGAATCACTTCAGACAATTTCAGTTTAAAGATGGAAGGCCCCATACTTTTCTTGGTAATTTTGGGTATCGTTATCACCACTATTAAGCACATGTTTTTCTAGGAGCTCAAATTTTCTGGCCATTGTCGTGGTTATGTTTTTCTCTATGAGATTTCCTGGAGTGAAAGTATCACGAATGATATTTTATGTATGAAAAGCTTACTTTGTGTATATAAAAAGGTTGTACTGTTTAAATTCATTACTTTATTTTAACCACTTTCAGATACATTTGTTTTCACTTTCTACAAAAGGATTTCAGAATAGTACACAGTATTCCAGTATCTACACTATAAACAAAGATAAAACAACTTTCCTGATTCTTCACACTACTTCCCAATTTATACAAGCATGGATTAGCATAAGTATTTCATAATGTATTTCCACTTTGATGAATGAAACCTCACTCAAGCCTTCGGGGTCACTGCCACAAAGTACAAAATTAGCAAGAGTAACAATTTTCTAACACTACATTAACAATAGTTCCAAGTCTTGACATTGGTTTTGCACCCTTCTTTGTTTCGAGGAAGTGGTTTAAAAATCTGGACTCAAAGCTTCAACGAGCTACAAAACATTAGATATTCCCACAGCACTGCTCAGCCATCCAAGACGATGCTCGAGTCCATTCTGTACCAGTTTCTAAATTTTCTCTTACAGAGAACATTCCTTGTTCAAAAGGACAGCTGGATCTTCTGTGTATCAGAAAGTGAACACTAAATCATAACTAGATTGGAGCTCTCCAACTGTACACAACTTCCTTTTTCAGGTAAGGACACCAAATGCCAGGAGTTCCTTAGAGAATGTTATCTTGTGCCTATCCACACAAGTAGAACAAACAGGACTTCTTGAAGGTGTTGATGAAATTCATTCTGTTGCAAATTCGACCAAATGACACATGAAAAGCTCCCTCCAACCCAATTTGCAAATTACACAGTAAAGGGGACTGAATGAATTTAGGATTTCCTTTCATCCTGCCTTTCTCCTTCCCTGCAACTGTGCACTCACCAGACACTTGGTTTTGCAAAAATCACCAGACTTGTAATAGGATCTGCTTTGCTGTATGTAAAGCTTAACTACTGCAAAAGTATTTACAGATTTGAGGCCAGTTTGACTGGCAAGTAGGAAACTTTGCTCTGTTTTCCCTTATATTTCTCATCAACCAGAGGCTGGAAATGTAAAGATTTTTTTTAAATGGTAAAATCATCAGTTAAAAAATACTGGTAGCATAGCTTCATCAAATTGGAAAGCCATGAACCAGACATATCCTGGCCCTCTGTGACTGGAATGCTTTTATTTCACAAAGTACAAGCCTAAGGAACCATGTCCAGATTTGAAACAGAAGAGTTACCAGAATAACAGTGATCCAATGTATTTATTTTTTGAAGAGGGAAACCTACATGTTGTGCAATGTAATTCAAGAATATCTCTACCGCACACTGCAAAATAAAAGCAACAAGTCAGAGATAAATGTAGACTCTTGCCCTGGGCTACATGGGAAAGAGGCTGTTTCAAAAGCAGTGCACATAAGTACAGGGAACCAAGATTACCTTAGGTCAGCCTTCCATAGCTCTATTTTCCATTATGGGTTGGATATGGAGGATAATTGCAGTAATATTTTGAATTATAATAAAGAGTGAACAAGATTTCCCTATGCCTAAAAACTAAACCAAACCCCTATGCAAATTTCAGCTTGTGTAGCATTTGGAAGGGTCAGAGCAGGAAGAGATGGCAAAATTTCCCTCCTTTTTAATATGCGTTAAAAAAATCCACTAGAGGTATCTGCATTATTTCAGCACCAGCCACACCAAAGAAAAATAATCTCTGCAATTCATTTGTAGTGCAGTTAAAAAGTTATTGTGGGTTTTGCTTGTTTAATAGGAGCTATGGAAAAGGAAATGAAAATGAGTTTTCAGGAGCTGTTAAAAGAGGCAAAAGATTGGTATCACCAAATTTCTGGATTCGTTTTCTGCTTCTGTTTCTCCTTAAATGAAAAATAAATTGACAGCAAAAAATGGCTTCAAATGCACCAATGAACTGAGGGTGGTGAAGCACTGGGACAGGTTGCCCAAAGAAATTGTGAATGCCTCATCCTCAAAAGTGTTCAAGGCCAGGTTGGATGGACTTGGAGCAACCTGGTCTACTGGAAGGCTCCCTGCCCATGGAAAGGGTTTGGAACTAGATGATCTTAGAGGTCCATTTAAACCCAAACCGTTCCATGATTCTGTGATTCCCCCAACTAACCTTTCTTTGCTCTGAACTTGCATTTAATCCTAGATGCATGGTAGGCATGCATAGCTTTGAAGATATTTGCTTTTGTGGTTTAGAAGGTCCCTCTAATATTTGCTGGTTTATTCTACTTAGTATAAACTAACACTTAACACCTGCCTTTCTTGTCTGTCATGATCATTGTTACATGTGATTCTTCTCACCTATGTAGCTGTTTCAGCACAAGTACATATTCAAACCCAGTCTGTTCCATAGGTCCATTTATTTTACTGGTTATAATTCTGTAGGATTGTTTACCTCTCTTCAGTAGCTGTGAAGTCTAAATAATGAACTCAGACAGCATGACTCTCTTCTATGTCTCACCTCCTATAAATGAAACTATGAAAGATAACCCCACCATTTTTCAGATAAACCTCTGAATCCTTTCATTTGACCTTATTATTCTGATTTCTCATTTGCATGCCTTTTGTTCCTATTCTTAAATTGTTGCCCATAGATAATTTTGATTTTATTTTATATTTCACTCCCATTTAAATCTTAGTTCTTAAATCTTAGCATGAAATCACAGGCTTTTACTGTCCACAGTGGATGGCTGTGGTCACAGAATGACCCTCAAGAAAAGAGCATATCATCACTGCTCACTTTTTGTCCTTGGAGGTGTTCTCTGATTTCATGCCCTGTATGCCCTGTATGCTGCTGTCTGGCAGTGCAGCATCTCATGGCATGTTTCTCTTGAGGCATATTTTGTAGGTATTTCTAATACTGGCATTCTTTCTGTTTTGCATGACTGACATGTAATAGAAACCTGTTCTCCCTGTGCCTTTGCTCTGACTTCCTTCTCTGTCTGAATGGGACCCTGTTCTTGCTTCCTTTTTCTATTTTTGTCTGCATTGGATCTTCTTTGAGAAAGTTTGTTTACAGAAGTTGGAAAGTCATCATTATTTAATTAATAACGTAATGACACCTTCAAACTTATTTTTTTAGAGGGAGGTTTATACTGTTTGTGAACCATTTTATGTACACACACTTGCACATACAAATAAAGCACAGCTGCAAAATGCAAAAATGCCCAGCCTAACTCAAACAAGCAAGACAGAGAACCATTTTCTCAGAGAACCATCTGAATTTCTTCTGGCATGCAGATGACTTGATATAACTTTAGCTCAGTATCTCTACATGATGCTGCTTTTCCATGACAAATCTTTTTAAAAAATCTATTCAAAATATGGATTTTTAAAATTATTCTTAATGGATCTCCATTTGAAGGAACAATATAAATCAAGACATGCCAGAATTACTTGCATAAAATTTCAAAACACTTATTCCCACCAGCAAAAGTCCAAAAGCATTCCCCTGAATGAAATTTGACAGATGTTAAACCACTAAAAGAAAGAACATCTGAAAAAGGCAGTAATCTCAAAATCAATTTTCATTAAGATGAGAGTTTCTCCCCACTCTCTGAAATATGTGGATTTGGGTATGCTGCTTTTACATCCCCAGGTACTCATTTCTCCTAGAACAGGTCCAGTTAGCATCATTATGGACTTAATTGCAACAGGGCTGTTTGCACTAATATTACTACATGATTATGGCTTTCCAAAACATACATGGTCACTTTAAAAATTGCTTTTAATTATGTCAAATTTCAGTTTGACAACATTGAATGTTCAAATTCATTAAGAACCTAATCAATTAGCTACCTAGACATTTTTCAAGAAGCCTTCAGGGCAGGCTGACAGATCCACAGCTTTTTTTGCACATAGGCATCCCACTGAAAACAATACAGCTTTGTGCATGCAAAAAGAGAATGTAACTCTTTGTTCTCAGAATTAATGTTCTTGTAACAATGGCCTGCATAGAAATATTGTCAGAAACTCTCATTTTGAGGTCCTTGAGATTCATTATATTCTAAAACTGGTCATCTGGTACTACAAAGGGTTACAATTAACTGCAACTTCCCTAATGTGAATGACTAAATTACAGTCTGGTTAACAGGAATCTTTCCTCTTACACTCAGTTACAGCTATTTTCCAGCTATGGAAGGAATAGCAGCCTTGCAGAAATGAGGTCTGGTAAGAAATAGTACCAGAGCAAGCAGCTGGCAGCATGTGGGATGATTTTACTCAGCCTCTGATGGTTCAAACTTCTTCTACTGTGGTTGCAAATGCTTGGGCCCTTTCTTTGATCAGCAGTAATTCCATCCAAATTGAGAGGGCAGCACAAATGCACACAGATGTGCCCAAAACTGGGATCTGTCACTCTCTACTGTTAAGAAGCCCTGATATAGCATCAGTGAGCCTCAGAAGGGGACATTGCCTCATTCTGGTTTCCATGGGGCCAATACTTTATTTTAAAAAAAATAAAATTAGTTCTTAAATATAAAATGCTACAGTAGTTCAAGTTTCAATAAAAATAGCTCAAGTGCTTATTTCAGTGTCATTGTGGGACTTACATTAATTCTAATACATTAACAAGAACATTAATTACGCTTATGAGGGCAAGATGGTAGCTTTAATGCCAAACATTTAATTTGACCCAAGGCATACTGTTCCCTGTAAAATGTGTTGGTTCTCCTAGTGATGCATCTTTTGCTGGCATGGGCAACCTGCAACAGAGGCATGGCTGAGTCAAAAATACATGCAGTGGGAGAAATGAAGAAGTTATTCCTATCTACTGTCCAGGAAAAGTCAATCCAGAAGCTATTTGTTAAGTATTTTTATTCCATTTCCTTCCATTTATGCTCTTGAACATTCTTTAACATATAGCTAACAAAAAGCTTCAGACTACATAAGACTTCATAAATATTTCAGTTATAGGTTGGCCAAGTGCATAATCTAATTACTAAAATCAGTACCATATTAAGGCAAACCAGAAAGAAAATCAGTTTAATACAGCTGTCTGAAGCACCTCCATTTTATATTTCAAACTCTGGCCTTTCCTCTGCTGGACAAGTGGAAAGAAGTATGCAGGACAAATGAGGGAGTTCTTTAGCTGACTGAATGTACGTGTTCAAAAAAGTTTGGAAAAATAACAGGAAAACTCACACTGGCTCAAATTTCATTTGCTTCTATTTTCTGATCTGTTCCTTCAACTAAACTTCTCCTAGAAGAGCTATAAAAAATCCACTCTGGAAATCTACAACATTCATACCACTTTGGGTCAGCCAGCTGGGTCACTTGCCTCAAACACTTTTCCAGCCATTGAGAAATGTTCTGTCACAAATTCTGTTTGTTCATCTTTCCAGGTCTTGTCTTCTGCAGTCCAAGTGAAAAAAGGTAAAAATAATATTCTAATATTGTGCCTCCCTTGGTTTCATGGCTGCCTACTCCTCCCAACTACCCATGACTACCATCACTGAGTTTTCCCTCTTAGAACTCTCTCTGGATAAATAGTAGTACTGGAAATCGATGTGCAGTCATAATGGTTCTGAAATGGGCTTACCCAATTCTTTTTTCCAGATCTTAATAATAGATCTTCAGATACTTTAAAGCATTGATCAAGCTGAATATCTAAATAGCTAACTATATGTTGCAATTAGAATGGCTTAAAATCTTTTAGGAGTTAAATTCTAAAGAAGAAAAAACCATATAAGGTGTACACAAAAAACAAGTGAGATGTATCTATCCAGCCACACTGCAATCTTAAAGATGTCTATTCCAGCCTTTGCGGAAAACCAGATATTCAGTCTGTGTGTCTACTGAAAAATTGAAAAATTAATGCAAAAATAAAACTCTTTTCACAGAAGACTAAAAGAAGTTACTATGAATTCTGCTGAAAATTACAGTTGGACGTCATTATAAAAAAGTAACACATGAATTTTCCTTATCTGTACCCATTCCATCCAACTTACACCATGCCCTTCCTCAGCAAAATCTACTTGCTTCAGGTAAATGGACTAGCAGAATTTTATCAGTTTGTTCTAATTGCCTAATATATACATTGAAATAGTTGACTTGGTCAATATATCAGCTTTGTTTGAGAATTAGAAAAAAAACCCAGCCACCTGCAAAAACCAATAGGAAACATCCCAAGAAAGATAATTTGAGTTTTGACTATTGAGGTTTCTAATGGAAAAGAAAATTTGCTGTAAATTGCATTATATGGCATCAGCTAGAGAATACTGGATTCTAGCAGGTGAGGGATCTGAGAGAACACTGCCTGTCATATGAAACAGGAGACAGATGATTAAAAGAGAGCAAAGGGAGGTGGTATCACCCAGTGAAAAGATCCAAGACATAACTGTTGTATGAGTAGTCAGACAAAAGTAAATAAATTTTGCCTTATTTGGCAGAAACAGTAAAAATAATGAACACTTAAAAATAGTTCCAAAAATGAACTCTTCCTCATGTTTACTCATTGTTAAAGTGCAGCTGAAGTTAATCATGCTTCCAAACTCTGAACACAGGATACACAATCTTCAAATATTTTAATAATTTTTCTGGGGTTTTTTTCAAACCATTATAGGCTCGTATTTTTGACTGCAAATATGCACATATTGATACATTTGAAAGCTAATACACAGTGGGGTTGGCTATAAACATACAGAAACAATAGGAAGCTTCTCATTGATTTTGATTGAGTTAGGAGAAGACCAGAAACCTGACAACCAGTGTGATAAATCTTGTCCTCATCAAGATGGTAGATGCGCAGACAATCCTTCCTAGCCTCCACCAGCTGCTTTCTGGAGAGACGTTCCCCTCTTCCTCCCTCTCCTGTGGCTTTACAGTGAATTACTATTCTCTAAATATTTTTGCAAGCAAGTCTATGTTTGCTGCACACCTCGGCCCTCCAGGCAAAGACTCCTAGGTTTTGCAGGCAGGATAAACACATCAAGGAGATAGACAGTTGGAAAAAAAAAATCATCTCTGTGCAGGGTCAGCTAGAACCATGGGCAAAGCTGGGATTTGCCTAGAATAGCTAACATTATGGTGGCCCTACTGCTTACTTTGCCTGGAAATGTCCCTGGAAATGATTTAAGGACAAATCTAAACCAGGTATTCCTTCCCCTGAGGGAGCACGGGTACTGGGAGTAATAGCAACAGGGCACTGAGACATCCCCTTCCTTGAGCTCAGGGAAAGGAAATAAACACCACGGACACAACTGGAGAAGCAATACCGAGTGGTCACACCCATTCTAGTGTAGCCAGTTTATTTTCAGTTTGTTCCCTTAATGTTATCCTAACATGACTTTCCCAAGTAACGAGGCAACCTCCAGTGCCCTACTGCTGAAATGGTTCGCTACCGACCGCAGGGAAAGCGCCGGGGCACTTCCAGCCCAGGAGAAAAGGGCAGAGGCACTTCCATCCCTGGGCTACACTGCCGCCCCACGGCACTTCTGCTGCACAGCTCTCATTTCCACCCTCTAAAAAAGCCCACAATCAAAGAATGGTTATCTATGATTCTGCTGGTCACACGGTTCTGACAAACTGTGCCTGTTTTTATTCAATTGTATTATTGGGACATACAAGGAAGCACAGAAGCTCCCATTTAGTTCAGGAGAGACACAAACTGAGAGGGGCAGAGGATCAGAACTTAGTTATTTGTAAAATTGGAAGAGTGGTCTGAAAGACAGGATGTAAATCAGTGGTTCATAGCTAGTAGCAGAGGGCAGAACCCAGCAAAGAAAAGGCAGGCAGTGAGCATGGGAGCTAGCAATAATCCTGCAGGAAAGAATTTGCACTGAAGTGGCTCACAAGTGAGTGTTGTCCAAAAATATTCTGGCTCTGTGAAAAAAGAAGGTGTTACATAGAGCTTTATCAACATAAATGTTATCTCTAAAGTGCTGGGAAACACAACATAGCAGAAGGATGCCTGTGTAAAAAATATTAAGTAGAAACAGTTGGTTTCTTTTCAAAGCTTTCTGTGAACTCGGGTTTCACAAACATTTGTTCAAAGCATTTGCCTGAGGCTTCTAGACACAAAGCCTAAGATCTCAATTTTGAATAAAACTATACATTTGTATATACCTGAAAGACATACATGAAAATGTCAAAATGCAGAAGTACTGAACTGTGCCTTGAACATAACTTTTCAGTGAGATACAGCAACAACAGAAAATACGTCTGGTTTCTTTTGCTCAGTTTTCAAGCCAATCAATGTTACATTCAAATAACTCTACAGTAACTGGGCTTACACAGAAGAGTAAAGTAACATCTCTTTTCCCGTGGGTCTTAGGATGTAAATGGGTGGAACCTTTTCTACCAGAAGCAGTGCTTCTCTGTATGTTGTAATATTAGTTGTTCCTGGGACTAAAAACCTAAGAAAGTTAACATAACAAGAAGCACAGAGGCATAAAAGGATAAGAAATTCAAGAACGAAAAATGACATTATAACTTTATGATTATTTTCCTCCTTCAAGATATTGGTGTTTCCCAAATAATAATGCCGAAAAGCAGCCAGAATGATGAACAGAAATTATACTTTCTTAATCCATTTTTCTATCCCTACTAGAAGCAAAATGTCTCGAAGATCCTAGAAAACTGCCTGTTTTCCAAATTCCAGTGACTCCATAGGAAACAAATCATCTGAAGGATTTTGACAGTACAATTAAGTGTTCTGATTCCCCCATCTGTGTTGCTGTCTAAAGCCAGAAATACTAGAACATGTAGGACTAAATAGGCATTAGTCAGAAGGGATAGGACACGTCGATCAAAATAGAGACATTTTCAGTGAGAAATGCAGAGAAGCAATGTGGACCTGAGAAAAGGAAGAGAGGAATACTGAGAAAAGAAATGTTTGGATAAGAAAATCAAATGAGAGTGGGGAGGACAGGAAGAAAAATGGGAGAAGATAAACAAATGGAAATGCAAAGCAAAGAATAATGAGAGAAAAGATTGTTCCTGCTGAAAAGTTTAAAACAGAGTATAGTGTATTTATTTATATTTAGAATGGGAGGATGCATCTGGGGGGAAGCTGGTGATTTAGGTTTTAAATATGGAAAAGGAACTAAGACTACATCTGCTCTGTTTGATAACTTAATTCTTCAGCCCAGGCCCAGGATCTGGTTCCTTGTCATTCACATCTGAATATATTCATCCACTTGTGTGCTCTCACTTGGAGCTGACTGCTTCCCACCAGGAAATCAGGGCAGTGACCTGGAGGTTCCTGTGTGACCAGCACAGACTAGACAATGCCACCATGCTCCCCAACCTGTCCTCCAAAATGAACGGAGCCAGCTCACCATCCACAACAGAGGTTCTCACGCCACTGAGCACGCAGCAGAGCCCCCTGTACTGCCACCCAAATGCCACTCAGAAGGGCTGCTATGTGGCCTCTGTTTACTTCAAGCATTTTGAATTAAATGAACATGAAGAACAGAGATCACAGTTTAAGGGGCCACCATATGGTGCCGCCCAGGAGACCTGGAGAAGTGAGTCCCGGCACGGATCCTCCCACGGAGGAAATGAGGCTGAAGCAATGTGCCACAAGCTGTTCCCCAGCAGCCACCCTGGCTGCCTGCTGAGTTAGAGAGAGCTACGGTGGCACAGGAGGAAGAAAAATCATGCAGCAAACTTCTGCCTTCTGGAATGAGGTGGGGATTGCTTTCACCTGGATGCAGACATTCAGCTGGGGGGAGTCCTGGATGCTCCTCTGCTTTCAACCCAACGACAGACATTTGAAACAACAGCTGCAACCCAAAAAATAACATTTTAGGATCACACCCAGAACAACAGAACACAATGAGTTTTGGCCAACTGCCACGCAACACACCCTTGATGTAATACTAAAGTCACACATGGCAAGGTACTCCATTATGAAATCTTACATAATCATCTTTCATTAAATTATTTTCTAGTGTTGTTCTCTGTTTATGATTTTATTATGTTTTCCTCTTCATTGTTTACCTCATTCATAAAGTAGCTTTCCACGTTAGTTTTCTGTAGGACAATTTAATGATTTCAGAATGTTTTAAGAGCTTTTAATAAAGAAAATATATTAATACTAATGAAATACCATGAAAAGTAAAAAATTGGCAGGTGATATAAGTCAGTGCTTTACTGTATTTCCAGGGAGCACAAAAAAGGATCGTTTCCTATGTAAATAACTATTTCCAATGATTATTAGGAATGTTGATAACATCTGTCTATAAATGTGTAACTATAAAAATTTCTCTGCTTTTTTTCTTTCGTTAGGAGAAGGAACAGGTAATGACACTAAACTTGAAATCATCTTGACTCCATTCTTTTTAAACAATAACAACAACAACAACAACAACGATAATAATAATAATAATAATAATTTCCTTTAAGCAGGAGCAATTGTCCAGCTAACAATAGTTCAGTGATCTTTGGAAACCTTTATTTCATAGTATTGCTTGGTGAAGTTGGCATATGAGTTTACCAGAAGCTTCCTGTCTTACACACAGATGCCAGTACACTTCACTCTTTTGATGAACCTCAATTGGAGAATGTGAAAATTATTAAAACTAGAAGGTGAATCCTTGTTTTGCCATGCACTGCAGGACATTCTGTCAGCCTCAGCATCCTCCCATGAGCAAGTCATCCCAGCCCAGGTACCAGCCTTGCTATAAACCTGAGTTGGACAGGACAGTCCTGCATGTGCTTCATGAGCCTCACAGATGTAACTGGTGTGTGCATGAATCCATGTGATGAATCCATCAGTAATCTCTCCAGGAATGTGCAGATGTGCAGACTGATTGACAAAAATGCAGGTTGCAAGCTTCCAGACAGATGGATACACTATTCAGAAGCGTCCTGGGACCTCTGGGGGTGTCACAGCACCTTGGAAGCCCTGGGGAAAGTCACACACTATCCTTCAGGATAATGTTTTCTTTAGCTGCAGAGTCACTCCCTGCCTGCAGAACAACATCTCCAGCACGTCTGCTGGAGACTGCCAAGTACTTGCTTCCCAAGCAGTGAAGTGCCAACCCTTGGCAAAATGCCTTTTGAGACAACTGATCAATATTTTCACTGCCCTTTATTTTCCTGGAGGTCAGCTGCTGTTGCTGCTGCTGTTGCCTCATGAAGGAACCCTAAATCTGCTTAGTAGTGTAAAACTGACTTGCAAAATCCAAATTTCCAACAAGTTACATGCCAAGAAAGATTTCACAAGAGGTTGCTGTAGAGACTTGCCTTTCCCAGCGTGTTAGGAAGAACTGCTTTATCCTTCAGGACAGTGGAAACAGCACTATCCTGCTACTCCTGGATGGGTTTCATGATTGCAAAAGTGATAATATATTCAGACCTTTTTCTTAGAAGTGAAAATCAGTATTATTTTGCTTATTTTATACATCCCAGCCTATCTGAAGGCAAAGCATATGTCAAGGAACCTGCAGGGCAGCAGCACAAAGGTAGGATGCTGAGCACTGCCAGTGCCCTGCATTGTCACCAGCACTTAAAGCTGAAGAAAGCTTAGTTAATTTACTTAGTTACTCCAGCAAGCTGATACCAAGCCTGGTTTTGTTTTTCTGAGAGCAAAACTAACCAAATAGATTAAAAGTTAGGCTTCTTCACAACATCTTTATGAGAGGAGAGATGGCTACCTCTCTTCCTCCTCTGTGTTACAGACAAGGTGAGCAAGAAATCACATTAGCCACGAGTGTCCTTATTAATGGAAGAGAAGCCGAGGAAGGAGTTGAGCAGCACAGTGGGGATCCAGATGAGGCTATTTTTGAAAGAGATGGCACTTTCAGTCCTCTCTGACGGAGGTGAGGGGGTAGTTTGAGAGGCACATTATCAGTGGAAATTATGCCTAAAACACCACTTGTGCTGCAAATGCACTGAGCTTTGTGCACCCCACAGGATTCAGCAGACACAAGCACTGTGATGCCAACAGGTGAACTGGATTTACTTTCTGGGGTTTTTTGGCGAGGAAGAGGGGAGAAGTGCATAAAGCATCAGCTGTATCTTTTCGGTGTCCATCCGCAGGGTTATGCCGATGTCGGCACAGCCCGAGGGCGCAGAGCAGGGCCAGAAGGGGAGGCAGGACAGCAGCACGAGTGGCTCACCGGGATCGGGCACTGCACAGAGCCCGGGGTCCACCCTCGGGTGCCCTGGAGCCCGCGGCAGCAGAGGGGGAGGTCGGCTGGGGAGATCAGCGCATGTGGTACGATGGGAGGACTCTACAACATTAAGTTAAATCTTAACTTTGCTGTGTATTTCCCAAGGGATGGATGCCTGTGACGTTAAAAGGAAACCGTTTCAACACATTTTATGCATCTAAAAAACAGGGAATTCACTCAGAGCAGCTCTCGCGTAGCAGAATATTAAACACTCAAACCTGAGTCACAGAATCAAAGAGGCTGAAGACCTCTCTTATCATCGAGCCCAACCCATGATCCGACACCACCGCATCAGCCGGACCACGGCACTGAGTGCCATGTCCAGCCTTTCCTTAAACACCTCCAGGGACGGTGACTCCACCAGACCCCAGGGCAGCCCATTTCAGTGCCTAGTCACACTTTCTGAGAAGAAATTCCTCCGACTATCCAAAATCCTTCCTAATGTCTAGGCTGCACAACGTCGGCGCTCCTCCGAGGTTCCGCGAGGAAATCCGATCTTTCCCACACTGAATGACCTTTAGTGACATTATGGCTCTGGCGCCCAGCAGGGGGCGCTGCCCGGGCGGCCGCGGCGGCGCAGGCCCGCGCATGCGCACGGCGCGGGGACACAGGACGGGCTGCGGTCGCGGCGGAGGCGGCGGCGGCTGAAGGAGAGCCGAGGCTGGGGCTCCGCGCCAGGCTCTGCCGACCCTTCCCGCTCCATGCGCAAGATGCTGCTGGCCGCGCTCTCCCGGATACTGCAGGGCCCGGCGGCCGCCGGGAAAACGGTGAGTGCGGCCGGTGGCTGCGGCCGGTGCCGGCCCGGCGGGGCTGGGGCGCTCCGGGCAGTGTGCGGTGTGGGAGGGGCGCGCCGGGCGCGGGCGGAGCTCCGGGAGCTGCCCGGGAACCTGCCTCCAGTGGCAAGAGAGAAAAACTGAAAAAAAATTAAAGAAAAAAAACCCGCTTGTTTTTTCTCTCCCCCACTCTTCGTGACGATCCCGAATGACAGTAAAATGGTCGCCGGGTGCAGGAGCTCGTTTTTTAAACTCATAATGGCGCAGGGCTTTGATCGGTGTTGTTTATGTATACTTCGACGGCACAGGTCAGGTCCCTCAGAGGGATCTGTTCGGCCCGATTGTACTCCAGCGTCTGACTGAACGGCTTGACCTCCCTTTGCTCACCCAACAGCCCCTTTCAATGTCGGCATGAATTTTCTTTCGAAGATTTTTTTTGTTTGTTTGTTTCTTTGGTTTTTTTTTGTTATTAGTGTGAGTCATTTGTTGTGCTCTTGTGTGAAAAATCGTGCTTTTACCACTTCATTCTGCTTATTCCACTGTAATGACTGCGGCCATGGGGAAAAATTTACCCTGCTGAAAAAAAACTTGTTGGCAGGAGCAGAGTTAAAGGGTACTTTTTGGTAGCTGGTAATCAGCTGCCTTTTTGCCATGGAGAGCAGGTGTGTTGCTGTACCCCTGTTCCGAGGCAGCTCTCTCACCCAGGAGTTCACTGTTTGTGGATGACCTGATCCATCAGAATAACACAGGGGAGAACATTTACTGGAAGCTCTTCCTATCTGTCTTGGGGCTGCATATCTAGGAGTGTTTTGTAATTCACAAATAAAATCTCTAGATTAAGTTTTGCAAATACGGGTGCCTAAAATCAGTCCCTTACTGCAAGTACTTGGCCTGCTCTGGAAATACTGTGTTTTCCTGGAATGCCAAAGTAGATCTGGTTCAGATATTTTAATAAAGGGTTTTGGATCCTACTGCTTACCAAATATGTAAATATTTGTCTTTCATTGTTCCTCTGCCTCTGTAGTGAAGGCATAAATTACCACATAAATAGAGGTAGACTTAATCCATAAAGCAGTATCTCATATATGCTTTTAGCATTTTCCAGAGTGTACAGATGGATTTCTGTGTATGGAAACTACCACTTGCAGTGTTCTGTTCTAGTTGGATAATAATTTACTGACTTCTCCTCCCCTCATTATTTGGTACAGCTACTTACTCTTTTTCCTTTTTTTTTTTTTTCTTTCCAAATGCTGCTAACCTAGGGAGCCGTTAGTGAGGTAAGACCTCAATCAGTCTTTTCAAGGCTTACGTATGATAGGTGTACTGCCTTCATAGATACTGTACATGTATCAGGGCTTTTGTTCAGACCCCTCAGTGTGCTCTTATGGCCTGTTCAGGGCAGGGAGTTAAACCAGGTGGCCTTAAGAGATCCCTCCCAACCCCAGTCATTCCATGATACTGTGTGTCCAAACTGGATTTACTTCCAGCTCTAGAAGTAAAATAGCTTTTCTTCACTGATAATACTGATGCATTGTGGTAAAATAGTGTAGAAAATTGGTTTAAGTTGAAACCTCTAAATACTTAATCTGGTAACAGAGCAGGGTGAATGGGGGCAGTGTCTCTGATAAATCTGACTGATATGCAACAGAGAAGGTAACCAGGATGGGCTGAGAATTTTCTCCCAAGCTTCACTCATGTCAATCAGACCTTTTTTGGAGATGGTGACCTGAACTTTCTCAAAATTTTGGTGAAATGTACCTTCAGCTAAATGTATGTGAATTCCCTGGCTGAAGGAGCTGCTGAAGTTTTTGTGTAACTTAATTAGCAGTACAGTCTTGCCACTAAAGATGTAATTCTTTATGCTGTGGCCACAGTGCATGCATGGACGTGGGCCCATCCTGGCCGATGCTGCAGTGAAACTTGCTGCAATCATCTAAAATCATCACCATTCATTAGTCAATAGCCTGTGTTCATTCTTTAAGAGGGATGCATTGTATATTTAAACATCCTTCTTATCTCTTCCCTGCCATGCCACCCTTTCTGTTGCTGTTTCATGTATCATCAGGTACCTTCTGTGTTTCCACATCATTTTTAAGTAGTGGCCATGCTGTTACTGAAATGATGTTCTCTCTCCATTGCTATGGCTTTGAATTCCCCCAATTTCTCTTCCTATTGAAAAGAAAAACTGAATGTAGTTTATATTTCAGATATCTGCTGGATTCTTTTTGTTTGGTTGGTTTTGGGGTTTTGTTTAGGTGTTTTGGTGGGTTTTTTTGTTTGTTTTGTTTTGTTTTTTTTCTATCAAGGCAAAATTCCAGTCAGCACAGAGAGTCAGTAATCAAAGTCTGCATTGGCTGTCTCTCCTTATATTCAGGGGTATCACCAGTTTAAATTGTCTTTTTCTAATCTTAATTTTAAATACTGGGTTTTAAAGGACTTTGGCATACAGAATAAAAGTCCCCTAGTCTTATGGCATATGCCACTGGTGAGTCTAATTTGTAAGTTATTTCAGTTTGGGAGTACTCTTAGAAATTACTTGAAAAGTCACATACTTTTACTTGATAATTACATTTAAACATTGCTCATGCTTTGGTTTTGTCTTTCTTTGAAGGCCTCTCGAGTGTTGGTAGCATCACGTAATTATGGAGACTTTGCAAGTGAAGCTACATTTGAGATTAAGGTAAAGAAGAATATTTAATACTGGCATTCTTTGTAAGCATTTGTCACAGATCTTTACCTGATGGACTCGTGCCCACATCTCTTTCCATTAGAAAATATGGTTTGAATTTCCAGAACCAAACCCCTCACTGTCTGACCTGATTACTGTGTGCAGCTGGAAGTACTGTGCTGGCAGTGTGTGGTTGTTTCTTAAGAATGTGAAGTTGTGATTTTTTGCAGCTGTGATATTGCAATGCAGGTGTAAGAACAGAGTCAGAAAGGAGCTAAGGAACCTTTTCTGTTCTGTTCTGCTGTTTCCTTAATGCTTTTCAAACAATTAGGTATTTGCAGCCTATCCCAAACATGCAGCTGGTTGAGGTCTGTGTGGGCTTTGAGGAAAAAATATGGCATCCTTTCAATGTTTGACTTGGTGCTGCTCAGAGAATATGTATTATATTTTATCAGCTTTCAACTGTGGCTGGGTCTTAGGAAAAAGTAATCTTTCTATTGGCAGTTATTTTTGTGTTGGTGTTTCATTCAGGAACTGATGAAAGAAAATCTGAAGGAAGTAATTTGGGTTGTTTTTCACCCTTTCCCTGTTTGGCTGTGCCTGTGAATTATGAAAATTGTTTCAGGTGGAAAGGAAGGAATATGTTTATATGAAAGTTTTTTTTTTTGAGTAGATACAAGGTTTAATATTTAGTCCTGTGTTGATGACAAGGCTCCAGAATTTCCTGTTGTTCTGTGAACTTGGAAGCAGAGTAGTCTTGAGTAGTGTGCCCAGGTGTTATATCCAATTCATCTAGGTGTCAATGGATTTGCTTTGGAGTGACTTTTGCTTTGATAGAAGTATTTTGGCCATTTAATATATATATATATATATATAGAAGTATTTTGGCCATTTAATCTGCACTGACAGAGTAATTTGTTAAGTAAATTTTTTTATAATAGAGGTAGCAGAGATGAGGGCCAAATCCTACAAACTGTTTAACAGAGGAAACTCTTGATCTTTCTTATCTCTTCACTAAGCTGCTGTGGTTCTTACAAAGTATTCGGTGTGCAACAACCATGGAAGTGTGCTTTTTGCCATATTTTGGAGGACTTTAGTTTATCTTCTGCTTGTAGGAGTAACAAGGCTTTATTTTGTGAGTAGAAATCTGTCTTTATTAAAAGTAAGGGAATTTTGAAACAGTGCACAGTTGTCCTGACCTATGAGCTTAGGTTTTGCCAGCTTTCTTTTTTAATAGGAATTACACTCTGAATTTGAAAATGGCAGATCATAAAAAAAATTAAGTAATACTTGTAAATATGGTGAATGATTTTCAGGGAAAAATGACTTGTTTAACCTTGCAGAAATGTGACCTGCATCGGCTGGAGGAAGGGCCGGGCACCACGGCAGTGATGACTCGAGAGGAGGGGCTCCAGTACTACAAGACCATGCAGACGATCCGGCGCATGGAGCTCAAGTCTGACCAGCTCTACAAGCAGAAGATTATTCGTGGCTTCTGCCACTTATATGATGGTCAGGTAAGAACTTCTGGCCAAGAGATTTTATATTGTCTTATCTTATTTAATGTAGGTATTTTAATAGAGTGGAGAATGTAGAACTGAGTGTCTGTCTACACTGTGAGAGAAAGAGAGGATAGGGAGGATGGAGGAGAGGCAGACACAAAGACCAGGGAGGGGCACAATGCAGCTGAAGATCAGCTGAATGTGAGGAATGAGCACATTTGAAGGCCTGCATTTTCTCCCTCAAGTTTCATTGATGGCGTTTGTTTCTGTATTTCATGGATCATGTGCCTACTAAAAAGCAACAGCCAGAAGAAGAAACTGAATGAACTTACTGGAACTTTGCTGTCTGTTCTTTATCCCCTGATGTTTTTGAAATTTGATTGTTAAGATACTTCATTGGGGGGGTGGAATTCTCCAGATTTTTGCAGATTCTGGTTCCGCTCCCATGTGCCTTTGCTAGTCAGTCAGGTTGCAATTTAGACCCCAAGGCTGTTGTAGCTCCAGGCCTGTCACCAGCCCTTGGGATTCAAGTCAGTCTCCTGTATCTGTGCTCTTCCTGTGACCTGCCAATCCGTGATGTGTGTGGATCAGCAGTGTGCCACAGGGCTGACTGTGGGAGCTGTGTGTTTTTCTTCATTGCTGAACTTCCTTGTGGGGTGTAACAGGAGGCGTGCTGTGTGGGGATCGAGGCTGCCATAAAGCCCACAGACCATGTGATAACCGCGTACAGAGCCCACGGCTTCACCTACACCCGAGGAGTGCCCGTCCGGGAGATCCTCGCCGAACTTACAGGTTTGTGCTCAGCCCCCTGAGGATCACTGGCTGCTGCTGTGCTTCTGTCAGAATGTTTTGCTCAAATTCGAAGTGTTGTTGGTGCACAAAGTATACTGGGCCTTCAGAAGCAGTTTAGTGACATAGTAGAATGGATCAGTGGTTTCATTTTATGAATCAGTCATTTTTACTGTGAAAATTAATGAACAAGGAATATTTAAGTGCTGGTACTTCTAAAGCACAAATTTGTAAGATTTTTCGTGATACCATATGCTGTATTTATTGTGCTGCAGCGGTTTTGAACTTGCTGATGGTAGGCATTTGCTCTTAATGGGACAGGGCATTATCCTTCCTAGGAGACAGACCTGGATTTTCAGAATTGTGTTGATGAAGTCTTAGGAAGACTGGTAAACGTTGCCTATAATGATATACTGGATGGTTTGGGAAAATTTGACTGTAACAAGAATATTAAATGATAATCAAGACAGAGGTTTTGCAGACAGGAGAGCTGGCTATCCACAGTAGGGATGAGGATGGAGCAGGGAAGAGAGGAGCAGCCTGATGAACTCTTAAGAGATCTGTGAACAGATGCCAGAAGTGAAAATGAGAAAGAGCTTGAAGGCTTTATGAATCACTGGTATAATAAAGATTTGATCTGAGTATCTGCATGCTTGAAATGTTAGTGAAGGAAAGCCTGTTTGGGGCTTAGACAAGCAGTTTGATTCTGTGAACTAAGAATTATGTGTGCTAAGAATGCATGTCTGTAATGGGCACAAAAGCCCAGAATCCAGTGGTGACTGGTTTGCCAAGTGTCACTGGGTACTGGTAAGTCAGAAAGTAAGTGGGAAGATTGTCATGACTAAAGCCAACTATGGGCCCTGAAACTACAAATATAAGTGATAATGTGGTGGGATTTTTTTCATTTCATGACACACATAATTTTCTATTACATTTATTGGGGCTCTTCTAATTTGGGATGGAGCGACTGTAGTAAAGAGACTGTTGTTCCAGAAAATGACACTTGGGGGAAGTTCTTAGAGAGAACTGCTGCTAGAGCCCATTCTTGCAAAGAAGGATCTTGACTATAAATGCCAGACTGAGAGACAGCATGAGTTACAATGACCAGGAAATGACAGAATTAAAAACTCTTTGATGGATAAGGAAGCAGAGTCACCCAAAATAAAACCAGTAGATAAGATTATAGGAAACAAGCTATAGAAGAGGACTTTTCAGGAGAACTGATAATTACATGGGAAATTAGTTTGTGTTCTAAGAAAAGCAGAACATGTAGTAAAAAGTAACATTGGTTAATCAGGAGTTCTTAAATATATTCTAAAATACAAGAAGAGACTGTACAAAAAGAGGAAGAAGCTTACTAAAGATAAATTGCACTTATTCATAAAACTGTATTTCTTAAAATTAGACTTTTTTTTTCTGTGGTCCTAGCTGGCAGAATCTGTAACAGCTCCCACAAAACCAATTAATACACGTATGAGAAAGGTATGAGAAATATCAATAATAAAAATGACCCACTATAAAGTAAGAAAGAGAAGTACAAATTTCAGAAAGGGACCCACTTCTAAAATGAACATCAAAGCTAATGTAAAAAAAAAACCCAGACAAGCTGTGCTTATTAGAAATAAAATACAATCTTCTATGAATAGTAACAAGACAGGTAAGGATCGGAAATTGAATGGGCTGATGAGAAATTCTGTGTCCTTAGATGGGCTCATTTAAATAGGGTTTGTTGTAATGCTTCATGGGTCACTGGTTATCTTCAAACTACCCCTTGAATAAAGCTGGGCTGGGTGACTTATATTGGGCTGGAATGGGGAGCTGGTAGTTGTTGCGTTTTTTTTAGTGTCCCATTGGTAATTTTTACATGTGGTTTTTGTCAAAGGGAAAACAAATCTAAATTATTGCAACTAATTTGGAACTTTTCTTGCAGAAGCCAAAAGTAATAATATACTTCTTGAAGATTATGTACATGAGACCTTGTTATCTATTAAAAAATGCCCCATATTTATCTGCAAGTGCTTTTGTATAGTAGGACACTGAAACTTTTGGTTGGTTTTAAAATTTCTTAATCTCATCCATATTTCCAGAATTATGCTTTCAGTATTGTTCTTTTTTCACACCTTCTCTTTGTTTTCTGAGATATTTTACTGTAAATTTGTATGAGAGAGGCCATCATGTCCTAACTCCACACAGATCTAATGACAGAGACATGGTCTCAGTGTTATTACCTTTAGGAACTGAATTAGATGTTTCCATCTGTACAGTATTTTTTCTCCAAAAAATAAATTGCTTGTTATTCATGTTTCAGGTCGAAAAGGAGGATGTGCAAAGGGAAAAGGAGGATCAATGCATATGTATACCAAAAACTTTTACGGTGGCAATGGGATTGTTGGTGCTCAGGTATGTACATGACTTCTCTTTTGAAGCACAAGCTGAATTTAGCTCATGACCTGTTGCCTCTCAGTGTTTCCTCTCAGTTTTTGTGGTGTGTAAGTTTGTATACAGACACCATTTGCTCTGTGGCTTGTATGTCTTATTCTGGTGTGCTCACCGTTTTGTAAACTGTAGCAAAAATGAATCAAATTGAGAATACCATGCATGTTTATATTTTGGCTGTAATAACATTTATAACAAAGGGAAGGGGGTGGTTAACAGCTTGTTTGTTGAGGAGGTCTCTAACAGCCTAAGTGTCTCCTTAAAGTTCACTGCCTATCTTCAACTCCTTTAAATGTTGTTCTAAAATATTTTGTCCTGTACTCCGTGGCAGGTCCCTCTTGGAGCTGGGATTGCGCTGGCCTGTAAATACTTTGGTCGAAACGAAATCTCCCTGGCCTTGTATGGGGATGGTGCAGCCAATCAGGTAAAGGAGCATGGCTGGGGAATCGATTTTCCTTCTGTTCTCTGTGAGCTCTGCCTTTACTCCAAGGGGTGGAGGAGCACATTTTGCACTCTGTGTGTATCTGCAACCCAGGCAGTGTTGATGAATTCCATGGAGGTGGCGAGGCATGTTGCAGATTTTGGACACAGCCACCTCTTATTTGAGTTGTCTTAAGCATTTGAGCAAGAATGTGTTCTGATAACTGCAATCCTCAGAGGATTCTCAGTGACTCAGGCGAACAGTTAAGGAGTTAATTGCAAGGTGCTCTTTATGTATCAGGAATGTAGCATGTGCCTGCAGTTCTTTATCATATTTTGTGTAAACATCTGTCCTTTGCCACCCCCGTTTTGAGCTTGGCCCTGGTTGCTGTAGTGGAGGGAAAGCTTTTTGGCTCCTTCTGCTCTGGAACACTGGATCCTCGGGGAGTGAATGAGGCTAATGTTAATTACGTGAATGGTACATGAATCTTGGGAAGAGGGGTTTGCAGTTAATCTTTGCTCTCTTTCCAGTTGTGCACAGCTCACCTAAGTGTGAGACCGTGAAGTGTCTGTGCTGTAACGAGACCTCTGAAGGATGGCAGTGAAGATGACAGTGCTGCTGGATAGGGAGAGATGTGTAAATCAGGTTTCTGAAGACAGAGAAGAGGACAGAGCATTCTGGCAGAGCCAGTTACTATTGACATTCCAGCCAGTCTCTTCATGTTATCAGCTGAAACAATAAGCCAGATAAGCAGTTGGTGATTTAGAGTGTACCATTGATAGTTTCACACTTTGAAAGCACAAGTGGAGATCTCAGTTCATGGTTTTCCCTGGATTTGACTCAGAGCGACAAGGCTGGTGCAGTCACTGCAGTCACACTTAACTTTGCTCTAGCAGCATCCTGCCAGGTTAATCAATTGTCAAGTTTTTTTATGACTGTTGCTGTAATACCTGAGTTGAAGGTTTTGTGCTACCCTAACACAGATACTGATTCAGGCTTAAAAATTAACTTCTATAAACTACTGATTGAGATGAAAGATACCTTATATAGTGTAGCTTCTCTTTTATTCCTTCTGAGCTGTAGCAAATGGCTGGTTTCAGATAACTTTTAGTATTAAAATTTCTAGACCTCTGCAACTGTGGAAGGATTTTCAGTAGAGCCTAATGCTTGAAGGCTGAGCTCCCTGATGAGATGTAACTTCATTTTCTTTCAGGGCCAGATATTTGAAACATACAACATGGCTGCCTTATGGAAGTTGCCTTGTATTTTTATCTGTGAGAACAATAGGTATGGAATGGGAACATCAGTTGAAAGAGCTGCAGCCAGCACTGACTACTACAAAAGAGGATACTTCATTCCAGGGCTCAGAGTGAGTACAGCTTTTTTCTTTCTCAGGGGAAATGTGTGTGCACATACCTACATGCCTATATAGGTATTTATTTTATTTCTACATATATTTACTTGAAGCAGAATTCTATTCCCTTGTGGAAATACTGAGTTTGGAAGTTTGGAGGCTGGGATTCTTTTGCCTTAAAGTATCTTTTCTCATTACCAGGTGGATGGCATGGATATTCTCTGTGTTCGAGAAGCAGTAAAGTTTGCAGCTGAGTACTGTAGATCTGGAAATGTAAGTCTGTAATGGGCATTCCTTCTCTTGCAAGCTGTTGCTGCATAAGTAGTTCCTCAGTTTGTATTAACCAACACTTAATATATTATTTATACTATATTTTTTTCCCTTTCTGCCACAGTTACATTCTGTTGTGAAAGGTATTATGACTGTTAGGCAGTTGTGATCTTTGTGTTTAGTTAGGGGAAGCATCAAGAAAGGTAATAATCATTCTATATTTACAAGAAATGGAAAGTGAAATAAAGGTTTATGAGTCAATGTTAGTGTCTGTCACCCAAATACGGTAACATTGGTTTTGAAGATGTTTAATACTTGAAGTAAAGAAGGTTCTATGAAAAACAACAGGTAATTTGAAATACTCTGAGTAATGGTGGAAGGAAAGAAATTGTAAAGCTGCTCAATCAGAACATGAAAATAAATGCTTACAATATCAGCACATGCTTTCATTTGAAAAGAAATAGGTTTCATTTTACTATGTGAAACTCTATGTGCTAATATTATGTAAATTAAACTGAGAAAAACCTATTGAATAAAAATAATTGATTGCTGGTGCATTTCAGCCCTAGCAAATAGCTGCTGCTGTAACAAGTTGGTCACTCGTGTTGGCAACACTCTGTTATTGCTTTTCATTTCAAGGGTCCTCTTGTGATGGAGTTACAGACATATCGTTACCATGGCCACAGTATGAGTGACCCTGGAATAAGGTACTGTCACATTGTTTCTTCTTTCTTTTCTCTGAAAAGAAGTATTGATAGTCAAATGAAATTCATTGTTTAAATCAGATGTCAGATGCATTTAAAGGTTGCAATGAAATTGCTATGAGCAGCCTGCTCACTCAGCTATAATCTGTGGCCCCTCAGGATAACTGTCTCAGGCTCAGTTTGCTTCCCTTTCTCGAGTCTGGAGCTACTTCTGCTCAGTTGGCATTTACAGATCTCTCCAGAGGCCTCTAGCTGTTTCTGTGCCATCCTTTTGGGTGATGAATATTTTGTGTTGTCACTGCCTCCCTGACAATTCTTTGGATACTTTTTCTAAAAGTGAGCTGTGTCCTGAACCTCACTCTGCTCCAGAGTTCTTATCTTTGCCTGTCTTGTTCCTAGCTATCGTACTAGAGAAGAAATTCAGGAAGTGAGAAGCAAAAGTGATCCCATTACTTTGCTGAAGGACAGGATGGTCAACAACAACCTTGCTAGTGTTGAAGAACTGAAGGTATAGTTTTAGTTGCTATGTAAGGAAACTCTTGAGCAGTCACACACCGATGATCTCCAGAAGGCACATCACTGGGCAGCATGCAGTGCTTTCTTTAAAGTTCTTTAAGGTTTGCTTTAACATCACTTTTATAGGTGAAGGCAAAGTTTTCTTGCAGACCAGCTATTGAAGTTGTGCTCTGGAAAGGTCTTTTGCTTTTGTATGCTAAGTAAGACTGGAGCTGTTATTTGCTAACAGATAGAAATCAAAATTACATGGGCTTTCTTGACTCCCCAGGAAGGGGGTGAGTCTTGGAAAGGGAAGCTACCAATAGTGAAGAATCTTAGTGAAGGAGTGAGGAAGCCTCTAAGCAAATGTTGTAATGAGTCAGCTGTTGAGAAAATAAAAAATAATGGCCTTGACACGCTCAATATTTCATGTAATCAGAATAGAAAATGTAGAGGCTCAGTGGGATCATGTTCCTCTGTCAGTAAGGTACCAGTACTACCAAAATGCTGCAGTTTAGTAGGGAAGAAGTTCTTAAAGGTTTTTAATTTTATATTTCTAGTCATTGTTAACTAATTTTGATTGTACTTTATCACAGCGTTAAATTTAAAATTATGATGCTTTTTCTGAGCTGTCTTCTAATCAGCATGCATTTCTGGTTTAGGAAATTGATGTGGCAGTAAGGAAGGAGATTGAGGAAGCTGCTCAGTTTGCTACCACTGATCCAGAGCCTCCCCTGGAAGAACTGGGTTACCACATCTTCTTCAATGACCCACCCTTCGAAGTGCGTGGCCCAAACCAGTGGATAAAGTACAAGTCTGTCAGCTAAAGGCCTTTTTATTGGTGTAACTTATTCATAAGAATAAGTGAATGCATTTACAGGAACTATAATAACTCTTAAGCTTATTTAAGAGCTCTTTCAAAAAAGGAAATGTGTAAGGAATTCCATCTTGAGTATGGAATTTCTTAAACATGCTGAATGTTTCAGAATAAATAAGGTCAAGAGAAAGTGGTTTATTTAAAGTGCTATATATTTGCTTTACTGACTTTCTTTGAATCACTGTATGTGTCATGTACAGTGTAAAAAGAAAAATAAAAATTAAACTTTCCCAACCTTTATCTAATGGTCTGTTTGCTTTGTTTCATGAACTCTTTCCCAGAAACCCCACCAAAAATGTCGTCTACATGCACTGGTTTTGCTGCAGAAAAGTCACTAATTGAAAACATCACGCCAGGCTTTTCTCAGTAGTTCAGTGAGAGTAGCTTTAATACAAAAAGCTGTATAAATCCATCTACAGCTAAGTGACATGCTCTAGCATATCCCCTCCCTGCTCAAACTGTCAGCCAGCAGAACTGTAATACATTTTAGGTTCACAGTTTTCACAATGCTGAAGCCAATTCAAGTGGGTGTTTTCTCAGCTCATGTTTTGTATTACATTGACAGGCATTGTATGCCTTAGTCTTGTCATAAATAACTTAAATGCATTGATGCTGACTTGAAAGCTGTTACTATTCACTGTGTATCACACTGATGGTCAAACAAGCTACATAACTGTGCAAAACCTGCAAGGCCACTGTACATATAAATATATACATCTAAAAATTTAAGTGCTGGGAATGTATTTCATTTGCTTATTCCCATTTTGTGTTCTTCCAACGCATTGACCTGCGCTGAGGTCTTGCCAGATGTTTTTCGGTGGTTTAGGATTGCACTCCAGATTCTGCAGCGAAGACCACCCCTGCATGAAGGGAAATGGAGAACAGTTAGGGAAAACTCCCTTGTCTCCACTGCCTTAAAGTGAGCAAGAAGTAAATCCTAGAAATCCCAAGGATAGACCGTACATAGCAAACGACACTGCTTTATGGTTATAGCTAAAACTTCTTCCAGGTCAGCCAGAGGTTAATGATTATAAAAGGACCCGAATCAATGGATAGGAAAAATAAATTCTTCATGCCTGTTTTTCATATGATTACATCATCTTGAAGGGTGCAGAAAAAGGTCCCAACCTTGATAAATGCCAAAGCAGATGGCTCAAAGCATCGTCAGTGTAGTTGCATCAGTTATGATGTGAAAACTTTCATCAGAAAATCTGAGATGAAACTGATGGCAGTTGCCCCTGAACTGTCCCTGACCTATTTGAATAACCAAACCTTAAAAGGTTTTTAACAAAATATGTTAATTAAGCTCTTAACAATGAACTAAATAGTATTTTCTTACCGCAGCTGAAGATACCACAAGTCATCTTTGGTGATATCATTAAGGACAGCACTTAGTGTGTAATCTTCTTCAGCAAACTAAAATGCAAATTTATTCATAAATAAATATTCCTTCTTTGAAACCCAACTGCTAATTATGACTAAAAATATGGGGTTTTCTAAATGTGATTTATTTTTACCCTCTTAATGGTATCCAAGTCAGCTCCTTGTTGTTTCAGCCAGTTCATGAGCTCAGGGTCTGCATTCTCTCTTAAAGTTGCTGCAGACCACTGGGAATCTTTAATAGAAAACAAAGGTTAATGCACCTCAAAACTAAGGCCAAAGTGGTGGTTTTCAGGCAACTGAAGCTTAAGCTATATGGATTTGCATCCTTTCAACAAGCACATCATTCCATATGTTTCTGTGTAACTGCAGTATCTCCTCATACCTTTGGGTTTCAGTTTTAATTGAAGCAAGTGTAATTCCTGAGTCTTCTGCTCCAAAGATTGTCGTAAGAGGGCCTGATACTCTTTCTCCTTCTCAACGAGGTTTTCCAAAAGCCTTGTAGCATATAAAAGAGATCAAACAGAACCACTCAATAAATCTAACTGAAAAAAATACCATTTTTAATGAGTACCACAGGACAGAGGCATTTGTGAGGTGCTGTCATAAGTAACATCTCTAATGGCTTAGAGATTTCATTTTGGTTGTCTGAGATTCAGGGGGTCCCACTTGAAGGCTTTCACCTGCAGAATTTAGTAAACAGCTCATAAATTCTGTTCCTACTGTTTTGCAGCCTCCCTGGGCAGAGTTGCTACCTTTATACTGTAATTTATACTGTATTTTACTAAAGAACAATGTAACACTGATGTTTTACCAGGATCTTTCTGATCACAGATTTACATCACATCCATAAAGATGAACGAAGAATGGGAACTTCAGCTGTTAACACACTGGCAGCAGCCTACACATGTAACCAAACAGGGCAGGGCTCTGCTGAGCTCTGGGGGTTCTCATTAGTGTCCCATGAGCCAGGACAGAGGTGTTCCTTGCAGGAACAGCTTTGAAGCACTGACACCGAGTCAGGGGGCATCAAAGGAGTAGGAAGGAAACTGGAACAGTTGCACAAACCTAAATATTTTACTGTAGAAATCCAATGTGATATTCTGCAAATAATAAATTAATTACACAGAAAGAAAAGCTGTTACTGAAGGATGTTCACTTGCCATACTGTACTGCCAGTGTATTCCAAATCCACTTGTGTTCCTGGAAGGCTTTATCTCAAGGCAAGAGGTGAGCAGCACTATGGGTAAGTGTGTACCCATCAGTGTAGAAAGCACTGTCTGAGAGCTTTTTAAAGACTGCCTGAACATACAACAGAGTCTTTACAGGAGGGTTACCTTAAGGTGTCATGTTTAAGTCTGCCCAGCTCCTGGCTGAGCTGCTGCTGAGCCTCGTGGGACACCAGAGAGCTGAGGGTGCTGACCCCCGATGTGATGGCAGTGTCCTCAGCCCCATTTTGTTCAGAGGGCTGGAAACTCTCCTCCACTTCATCAGCATCTTTGTCCCCACCTTCAATTTCTGATGCTGGCTCAAAGTGAGTGTGAAGCTCTGGTAAAAGGAAAGAGGGGAAGAACAAGATTTTTTTGTTAATTCTGTCTTCAGAGGTAGTGCAGTTTGTTCTTCACTACTGTGGGTGGGGGAGACTGCATAATGTGCTTTAATGCAAAACTGAGCAGGGGGATAGTGAACCCTTGCATGAGCTCGAGCACATGTTCTCTGTCATTGGTTCTAGAATGAGCAATGCACCAACAGAGGTAGAGCTGTAGGTCATAGTTGTAGTGGGGACAAATACCATGAGATAAGTAATAAGACGGTCAATGAAATATGTTAAATAGTAAGGGGGGGGAAAAAAAGAGTGTTTTTCCCTAATGCCCTGGGTCAAAGAGTGTACAAAGCATTCCTCTTCTCCAGGGAGAATTTCTATTCCCATTGTTCAGAACTTGCTGCAGGTGGCCACCCTTATTACCAAAGAACAATTGTGATTTCTCCCATACAAACAAAGTCCTAAAAAATTTGGCCTATTTGGCTTCAAAAGCCATGGACTGAAAGAGCTCACTGTCACTAAGTCTCTCAGAACATTCCTATACTGGGAAGGGGTGCTCAGCATTTTAAACAGTTACAAACTACTTGCATATTTCCAACTTAACTCTTTACTAGACAGTACTTAGACATTTATCTTCCTTCTTCTGGTGGTTTTCCCTATTGTCCCTCTATGGGCCAGAATCATCCTCTTTCTCATATTAATGCACTCCCTTCTACACTTCTGTTCCATAATTTATTAATAATTTTTCAGAACACATAACCAGACCTGTGCAGTGCTACCGACCCTGGATGTCATTAGTATGTACTGAATAATTTTCTTTCTTCCTAGAAAATTTCCAGCTTGGACTGAATTTAATTTGCCTTTTTTTGTCATGGTTGGACCACACTGGGGGTGCAGAACCACTGGTTGTCTCCTCATTATGTGCTTTTGTACTGCAAGCACAGCATTAATCCTCCAGATCAACACTTCTTTCTCTGCAACACTCTGACCCCATGTCTTTTGATGAGTGGCACATGGGGTGCAGTTAATGGCATGCTGAAAGATTAAACATCTGAACTGTTCCATTTGCTACAGCTCTTTGATATGGAGAGAACCTTATTTTTTTAAGAAAAGGATTCTTTCCAGCTGCTTTGCCTTACCTGGAATAAGAATAGTGACTGCTGCTTGGACTGCACGGCGGATGATATTATCCATTGCAAACATCCAATGAGGTCTTATCAAGTGATTTCTTAATACTTTGTTCACCTGTAAAAGTAGCAGCAAACATCATTTGCTCACACCTTAGGGAAGAGAATCGTATTTTCCAATAGTCACAGTAAGCTTTATAAGGTAAAAACTGCATGCAGCACTAAAAGCCTCCCACCTTTCAAAGTCTAAACAACAGATTTGACAGTTTTAGGCTACAGCTTTCAAACTATTTCAAACCAGACTGTGACATTCAAACTCTTCTACAGTACAAGGAGGGAGAGAAGTGAGGAACAGTGGGGAAGCTGCAAACCCCTGGGCTGAGCTTTGTCCAGGAGAAACCTGCTGTAGTGGAAGGTGTCCCTGCTCATGGAAGGGGGGTTGGAAATAGATGATCTTTAAGGTCTCTTCCAACTTAAACTGTTCTGTGACACTTCAAAGAATTCCTCTGCCCCTGAACCAGGAAAGGAACTCACTGCATCCTGGAAACCAAACAGCACCAGATGAATCTGATTGATGGAAGTGCTGTCAAAATCCAAATCCATTTTCAATTTGGATATTGTAGAAGCCATCACTCTCTGCTCAGGAGAGTGTATGAAGTCTCTTAAAATCCCAATAATCTGCTTGATGTGGTCCACTGAAAGTTGCAGTTCTTCAGAGCTCTGGAGAAAAGATAATGAATGTATATCAAATGAATTCTAGAGTCATTACACATCTATTTAGTAGCATTAATATACTTAGGGTAACACAGCTTTGCTTATGTATATTTCACATTGACAAACAGATTCACAGAACTTTTGTTTCTGCAAAGTCTCTACTTTTATCTTTTCTTTAAAAAAAATTTAAGACTGATTTCTGTTTTTTAAAAAAAACCTGTAAATCTACTGCTACTGTGGCTGTCACAAAGGGAAAAGGTTCCAAATTATATCTACACATTCCTACAATGTACTGCAGAGGGCAGCTCTCCTCCATAAAAACAACAAATGAGTCGCTAAGAGACCCAATTTTTTTAGACGCTATCCTTTCAATAAGCTGAATCTGGACTTCTATCTTATTATGCATATATTTGATTTCCTTAGGAATAAAATTATTTTTATATATGCATTTATCCCAAGTCAGAAAAAGGTCTAAAATGACACAATGATTCACCAGTGTTTACTCTATGATGTTCAGTCCATAACCCCCACAGTTAAAGCCATCTAAATGTCTGTAAGAGCAACCTCTCTAATTAAAAGCTAAAGGGACTATTACATAAATTATGGAAAAGAGATGATTACAGCAGTGCTACAAAACAGCTGGAGACTGAAACAGGACTTGCTTTTACTAAATAATCCTTCATTGTGGAAAATACTTGGAGCCCTGATGATTTCTGACTCTGAATTTTAATTGTTTGTGAGGCTACCAGCTGTTTTGCAGTTTAAGCTCAGAGCAGAAATGTACCCCAGTTGCTTCCCCAGGCCGAGTCTGTGGTCTGTAGAGCCTGCAGGAGCCCCTGTGGTGCAGTTTGCTGGGGAAGGGAGCACGGGGAGCAGTAAATCCTGGGCTGTGCAGAGCTGACCATGGAGCAGCAGGGCTTTAGAGCCCAGCCACAAATGTCAGCATCTGGCTGGGGACACCACACCAAGAATCAGCATGCTCCCCTTCATGGGAGTGCAGTCCAGGTGAAAAAAACACAGCTTTAGTAAGAATAAATGATGGGAAAGTGTCACAGACAAGTGTGCTGGAGATTGCCCAAAAATCACCAACAAGGGCATGAACAAAAATCAGATTTGTCACAGAGAGCAGACATTAGGGAGAAAAGGCTGTTACAGGTGCATGGCAATGTTTGGCTGTGCATTAACCATTCTATGATTTTTTTTCTTGCTCCTCTTTACAGCAACTAAACCTTCCCACCCAACCTTCCCCTCTTCAGAAAATCTACCTTAGCTTTTTTAAGATTCACATACTGCTATCTTGGCACCTAGTTAACAAATACTTTTTTAAAAATTGTTAATCAGGTCTCTACCTTTATAGCAGAATATGCCTATGTGGTGTTCTAGCTCCACGTCCTTAAAAGCCAAACTAAAGGACTAACATCAAAGCCACCCACCCACCAACCTCAGCCCTCCACAATCCCACACCAAATGCCCAAACCTCTCCCTCCTATAAAATCAAGAGCCAATTAGCAGCCAAAAGGTGGTGTTTGCTACCCATTCCCGCAACAGCAAACAGCTCACACAGTTACAGGTCTCAGAGATTAAAGATACTCAGAAGGAACAATCAAGGCACCATTTATTCATTTTCAGAACAGGAATACGACTTGGCTCATTATTGTCCCTTTGACATGAGACACGGTGAGCTGAAGTGAAATTACCTGTGCAAGACACTCCTGCAAATTGGAAGCAACTTTATCCTGTTCTTCCTTAAGGATTTTGTAGAGGATTGCTCGGCGTTCGCTGTCCTTGCGCAGCAGGAACAGCCCAGAGTCCTTATCCTCCACGGATGGCGAGGCGCTCCTGTCCTCCGGGGCCGAGCCCTCGTCAGGGACGCTGTGGGAGCCACCCGGCACAGGCACAAGAGAGACCTCAGCATTAGCCAGGCATCAGGACTGCCAGAAGGGAGCAAGGACACTTCTGGGGTTAAAAACTCAGTTCTAACTACAGCAGCAGATTGATCAGACTGCTAAATGCTAATTTTGAGACAGAAGATGGCTCAGATTCTCTGCTGACTCAAAACCTACATTGCTTATCTCCCCCTGCTAAGAGGCTGACATTAATGTCAGTTTTGGGGAGGAAAGCTGAAACTATTCATTTTTTTCTAGACCCATACTGTAACATACTCATTGAATGTATTGCTTCGTACTTTGGGAGAAGCAGAACTGTATTTCTGCTTTCCCTTTCCCCCATTTTGACATGAGCATATGGAAGGGTCAAATCCTCACTTAACTTCAAAATCCATATCCACTCAATTTATAAGACCACTGACATTTACTCAGTGGAAAAAGGAAAGTGTATAAGTATATGGAAACCTTAAAGGAGAGGAATTACTGCTCATTATTAAATATAGACAATGTTTACATTAACTAGTAATCTGTCTATGCAACTTACTGATTAACACATGCTTACCTAACCATTATGTGAAAAAATTGCCCTCAGATAACATAAAATGTGAATTAAATCCACACAATACCACCAGGGTGTCAAGTGAGAAGCAAGTATTTTACCTTAGTAAATGAGAAATGGGATGCTTTGTCTGAATCTCTGAAATGGATCTCTTTGGCCTCTCAAAAAACATGTCCTGCTGTACATCAGAGTCTGGTGAAACAGAGCCGTGCTCACTGCTGCTACTGCCAGCCTGCTCCCCATGGATTGGCAGTGGGAGGGATGTGTTCCGATTATAATCTAGGAACAGACATGGTAAAATGTGTGACAGAATTAGGCCAAAAAGGGCAAACAGCTGTGATCATCTTCACTGATATCAAGACCTCATTTTGCAAAATGGCTGAGGGAGAAGTAACCTTGTTGATAAAAAGCTGTAACACAATTCAAAATCATTGCATGCATAAGCAATAAAAGGTTTTAACAGGTTAACTGCTAAACCCAAAGACAGCACAAATACTCACAGGAAATGGCATTTTGTTACCCTCTCTCACACATACATAAAATCCTCCTTGGTGTTGGCTCCACAAAGTGGCTCAAACAGATATGAGCAGTTTAAAGAGCCTGAATTGAAGAAAGAGGTTGATCTGCCGCTCCACCACAGCCATCTCTCTAAGCAGAGAGCACTCTACTAGGTGCCCTCCTCACCTTTGTGTTAATGGGCATCAAATTGCCCTCTCCACACCTGAAATATCTGCCTCAATCACATGTGCCCCTGCCGTTAGCAAGGATTCTCCCTCTCAGCACTGGCCTGAAGGAAATCTCTTGTCCCTTTCCAATTCCTCTTGAAAGTAAGAAAAAATTGAAAAAAAAAAAAAAATACCAAGCCACAACAAAAAACAGAACAAACCCAGATGTTGAGAGTTTGCTGTAATCCTGATTGCCACTTTGCAGCTGTGGCAAGAAAGGTAAAGAAATTCTCTCAACCGAAGGTGAACATACCCATGGAGCTAAAATATGAGTTTTTGATGCTTGTCACTACAAATTCTTGGAGGTAAGGGAGGAAGAGCGCTAGAAGTAGAAAGTTGTTCAGAAAACTCTGACATACTCCATGGCACACGACTGATGTTCAAATGGCTGAGATTAAACAGACACAGAAATGAACAATATATGTCACCTCGTGAAACTTAGTGCAAGGCATCTCAGTAGCACAGAAAATTGAGAGTAAGGGCTGAGATTTGTTCTGGGCTGTTTTTATTATTGGAAAGAAAAAAGAGATAGGGATGGTATGGAAAGATGGGGACAAAGCTGAAGAAATTTGAGGTGAGAGAAACAATAGAAGAAGATGGTGAACTGCTGCAGCTGGGACTGTGGTAACTGCTGGGTGAGGACCTGCCTTGGGCCACCAGACTCCCCCTGGGGATGGCTGCAGCAGCCAGCACAGCTCTCCCCAGCTCTGGCATGGAGAGTCACGCACTCAGCTGAGGTCAGGTGCCTTTCCCTCTCCTCACCCAATGCACAGTTCTCACAATATTCGCCCGCTCTGCTGATGTCCATGGCCAGCACTGAGCTCACTCCCTGCAGCAGCAGCTCCATAACCTCATCAATGAGTGGGAGAAGAGAAGAGAAGAATGGAGGAAGGCAGGAGGAGGGAGGGGTGCACCTCCACTGATTTTTGACAAAGAGCCTGTTACTCCCGAGGCTGCTAACAAGGCAAGCTCCACCCTTCCTAAACCGATGCAAATTCTTCAGGAAGACATCCTCAAGAAAGAGCTGAAAGGCCACAAAAGAAGATGATTTTTGCAGGACAGAATGCCACTGCCCTGGCTGAGCAGTAGGAGTTCCCCTGTTATCCCAGTGTCACTGCAGGGACTGGAGTTCATGTCTCAGGTCCTCTCAGGACAACAGGTGATGCCCATTTCCTTGATGAAACCAATTCAGCTAGATGGATAAACTCCTTGCTACTTGTTCCCTTCAGAATTCTATTCTTTCAAAAGTTATTTGTTGAGAGGGGAAAAGCTCAAGCAGGAAGAACTTCAATTTGCATTGAGAGAGTGTGTGTGTACAGACTGGTGAAAGAAGCAGCACCACCAATGGCTTTCCTTGTTTTGAAACAGTTCCTTCATATGATTCATTTGGCAGGTCTATATTAAGGTTCCTTATCTTATCACTGAGCAAGTGGCTGATATATTTGGGGGGGAGGGAAGAAGAAATATGCTATGCAGGTAAAACAAAACAACCCATTAGACAGCTACTTCAGCACCTTTGTGCCAAATTTCAATGTTATGCATCAAGTTTGAAAATGCTGACCCAAACACCTAACAGACCCACGTTTTCAGGTGTCAAACACCTACTCTAAATGCAGAACTGCTTTGGAAAATCTTCATCAAATGTCACTCTTCTAATTTTCCTTTACTATAAATGAGGCATTTATTTCTGGGGAGAGGAAAAATGACCTTGGGAGGTTTCAGCAAGCAAAAGACAAAATAATCAAGGCACTTTATTTTCTGGGAATTAATACATTTAAATACGTATAATCACAAATCACAGACATTTTCAATAGCTGAGTTCCTGCTGTTTTCCTGGCACAAGAAATGTCCTTTGTAAAAGAAAGGGCTTAATGATTCCAACCTTTTATATAACACTTAATGATGATGTTGACTTGGATTTGGCTGATAATTCCTTACCTGAAGGCTTGAATGCAATTTTGCTTTTCTTGCCCTTGTTCACTTGCTTCAGGAAAGAATCTCTGAGCAAATCAGATGCTGTAACACGTTTACTAGGATCGGGTTCAAAACAGAGCAAAATAAAGGCCTTTGTTTCAGCAGACACCGAATCTGGAATTTCAGGATGAATCTTAAACATCCCAACCTGCAAGTAAAACACAAATACTAATTATTTTTATGAAACAACTTCAGGGAGACCATGGGCCAAAGCTCTTTAGTAATACAGTCACTCACACTTGTCCTGATTCCTGTGGAAAAGGAGTGATCCAGATACGCACATAAAGCAGTGAAGTGACAACAAGGTTCTAATCCTGTTTTATTTCATGGCAAACATGGTGTAAATGTCCATGTGATATTACATAGATGTCAAGGTATGGATGTATTTAATCATCTGCTTTCAGGCAATCTTGGGATCTGGGCATTATTGACACCAAATGTTTCAAATACTCCTTCTCTGACCAGCCACAAACCCCTCCAGCGACTGCATAGGATTCCCATCACCCCTGCTCAGAGCTGTGTCTCTCAGTTGCTGATTCCTGCAGCACATTCGTGCCCAAGAACAGCAATAATTTCTTCCTTTAGCCCCCACAGCCTGGGGCTGCACCTGTTCTGCTCCTGCCACTGCCAAATTTCCTTGCACAAACACGCAGGATGACCTTGCCAGACCTTGTCCCCACCCCCGCTCTCGGGCCAGATGTCTTCCCTAGTCTTTCAGTTTTGTTTAATTGAAAATCACATGATGTCCAAAGGTTTAACAAGATCCTTGTTAAACCATTCATTAAGTAATGGCTCTCATTTTAAGTCATTACATAAAAGAATCTCTTTTAAGCCTCTGTCTTTAAGTAATGAAAAATGTGCTTCTACAAGTTGCTCCCCAGTGATTTTTTCCAGCTCCTCACTGCCTTCTTATTCTCTAATGTCAATCTGGTGGAGCTGTTTGGAAGCCAGAGTTGTATAACCCGTGTGCACTGTATGCACATGTCTAAAGAGATTATGGTTTGTAGTCTCAGCATCTTTACACAAAACACATCCTGGAGAACAAGCATAAAGATAGTGTCCACAAGGGAGACAGTAGCCCAGCAGTTAAACAAGTGCCATCTGCTTTCAAATAATCTTATTACCTAGCTGCATTAACACACTGTGGCACATTCACAATACTGGTTCAGCTTCAATACAAGCTGAAGCAAAAAATGCTGAGCACTCCTGCTTCTGTTTGAATGACAGTGCAGTAATAAAATGCTAATAGGGCTTTAAGGCCTTCCAAAGCATGACCCTAAGCACATTCAAGACTCAGTGTCACAAACTGGCAGCACTCTGGTGCCAGATTTCACTCTTATGCACTAAGCAAAAATCTATGAAAATCCCAAACCAGGACCAGGAAGTTTGAAAGCTTCTCTCTGATCTTAATCTCTCTTGCTCAAGGGAAGTAAGTTTTGTCACAACCACCTGCAAATTCTGTGGCAACACTAGCGTACTTGTCTCCACTGAATGCTATTTGTTTGCACTCGTTTCTCACGGACACAGGTGCACAGGTTCTGTGCTCATAAATAAATACCATGCAATGCACACCCAGCCAGGACCTACCCAGTTCTTGGTTTACTAGAGCCCCTTTTCTCTACTTTGCCCAACTCTTTGGTCATTTGCAATGACAAGGAGACTTAGACCTTCCCTCTCCTCACCTGCCCTATGCACAACAGAGCGTTCATGGGTGGAGGTGGGGACCTTAAAAGTCCAATATTCCATGTTTTTCAGACTTCTCTTCAGCATGCTTGCCCAGCCAGCCTGCTTCAATTCCAGCTTCCATCTTGCTTACTTTCATTACACAGAAAAAGAAAACACGGTTTGGAACCTATGGTCCTAGCAAGATACAATTCCACACAGGTCCCAGCAGAGCCAAGAAACAGGAAACAAAACCAAATGTCTGCCTGTAGTAAAGAACGCAGCCTGCAATAAGAATGCTAAAAACTTTCAACAAACTGTGCTGAAAAGTAAGATGTGTAACTCACTGAACAGTTCAACTACATGCCAGGTATATCAGATGAAAAGGCATCCACCAACAGAATTGTATTTGACATTTACAGTGATGTGGAAAATAGCCTCTTTCCATGGCTCCCTCAGGAAAGCTTCAGTGAGCCAAACCACGTTTACCCAGGCAGCTTCTTTTGAGGTATGCCACAAGTTGACAGCACCAAGGTGACCTATTACCACTGAAATAACTGTATCAAAACCCATAACCATCCCTTTTTTTGCCTTTTAGCAGTGGTGCATGGGACAACTCACAGGCCTAGTATGGTGTATAGCATTACATGTCATGCTGAACTGCAGCCCAGATTTCTATACCTATTGATAAAGACCTGATTTTGCCACCATGATTGCATTAATGATGGTACTGATGCTCACATAGTGGCTTTCAACAAGATACACAAAAAAAATTACAACATTGGTAATTTAACACAGTTTGCTGGGTTATGGATGGAATACTCTCCCCACTATAAGAATGAGAATTTTCAAGCATAACTGAAAACTTAAGTGCTAACTAAAGGTCTACTGCAAGCCAGTGGAAGAACCAAAATTTTTCAGTCTACTTATTTGACACATCATAATTATTACACTCCTGTTAGTTACAGAGCTAGAACAAGTAACTTAAAAAAAATTGTATAATCAAAATTATCTGAAGAATTCTCAAGTGTTAATTTTTGCTTTTGAAAACAGATACACTAAGAGGAACAACGTAATAGACACAACAGCTTACTGAGGAGGCAGCTATGACCTGAAGGACTTGGAATGCAAAATACAGAGTATTTTACTCCTTTAATACATACTGGAAGTCCTGGAGAGCTATTCCCCTTCCCTTTTCCACCACATCTTCCTGCATTCATGTTGCAGAGACTGGGCCTTTAAAAGATTTTCCTTTGGGAAGGAAGCTTAAAAACATTACTTTAAGGAGCAGAAATAACTTGTTCGTCATTATTGGGGAGACTGGTTACAGAAAGGAACTCATAAAGCAAGAGCAGGAGATGAAAAAAGTAACACAGAGGATATTAGTTTTCATAAGTCTTCACTCATTTTTTAGATTGCTGCTCTGAGTCATGACCTATTTCCAGCACAAAAATAACTGATCACCCCCTAGAGCAATACAGCTTAGAGAAGGATCTTTCAGTGAGAGTTAAAAACACAGGTCAGACTATGGCTTTGTGCAAAACAATGCATGTAACACAATGTTATTACCAATTAATATTATGAAATTAAGCTATATTTAAAAATTCATCAACTCTAAAGCAAAAAAAGCTTTATTTACTTTAAACATTGCAGCTTGAGGCTCCCCTAGTTCATGAAATGGAGGTTTGCCTGTTGCCATCTCAATAATGGTACAGCCCAGGGACCAGATGTCAGCTGGAGCACCATATCCTCGTGGTCCTTTATCGATGATTTCTGGAGCCATGTACTGCAAGGTTCCTGGTCAGGGCAAAAAGAGCAGTCAAGTGTATATCCTTCACGCTTATTAAGGAGGATTAACACAACACTCAGCAAGCCAAAAATTGTGAAATGCAACCTGTACAGTCAAATACCTTATTTCCCATATCAGCACTGGAAACTAGACAAAAGGTTATGTTATAGCATCTTTTTTCTAAACTATCATTTAGCCCCTCCTTCCTAAGACAAGGTTGCAAACTGCTAAAAGTCTATTCACCACATAATCCAATAGCTTCCCCAGAAAATAAAATTATATCAAATTTTTGCAGACACCAGCTTTTAAAGATTATGCATGTAAGAGATTGCAAAATCTGAGAAGTAACAGATAGTCTTAATGAGAATATTTTTTTTCATATTTTACCCCAATAATGAGAACACTAAAACCAGGGAATTTCAAACAGTTAGTTTGAAAAAAAGCTATTTTTGCAAATATAGAGCAATGAATAAGGCAATCCGTCATAGTTTGCATAGAATTCCAGGATGTCTTGGATGTGCTTGGGATTTCTGACATCCAATGTTTGCAAAAAATAAAACCACAAACCCCAAAACTGTTGGAATCCTGGACACTGAGAATTTTAGACTTTTTGTGCTGACAGGCACTGACTCCCAAGAAAACACTGCATTTGACCTGAGGCCATGGAGAAGGCTTCCAAAATTGACTGACAGCACTGGGATTATGAGTGTGTAGTTTGAATAGAAGTGTGTAATATCACATGGTGGAAAACTTAGGGTTTAAGGTTTCAGAATATAGTAATATAGATATAAAGCAAGATGGAGGTTTTGTGGTTTTGTCTTTCTTCTTCACCTTCTTGTTCATGGCTCTAGGTGGTATTTTGTAATTGGATAGAAAAGTCTGCATTGCGGGCCATGGGTGATTGGTTATTGGGTTAAAAGTAAAAAAAAATTAGGTGTCATTTCTCAATTGGACAGTTTATCCTCAAAAGGTCTTGGAGAGAGAGATACAGCTCCATTTTTAGTTTATTAGCTAGAAGTGCTGTAGAAGTAACAGTTTGTGAGACTTTAATAAAGATAAGAATTAATAAACATAATAGTCCAAACAAGGGCTCAGTCTCAAGCATTTAATCCTGACTCTGGCAAAAAGAAAATAAAACACAACACAAAACAAACAAACAAAATAAACAAAACCAAAAAAAAAAAAAAAAAAAAAAAAAAAAAAAAAAAAAAAAAAAAAAAAAAA